>VZRL01007093.1:2428433-2535418 GCA_013397895.1 Origma solitaria
GGGAGGGGGGCGGGGAATAGCAACAACAAACCCACTTTGGTCCCAAGCTTGGATTTGAAGTTCTAGGGCTGGATATTAAATTATTATTACTTCCAGTCACTAAGCAATCACAACATGCTCGCGCAATACTAACAACAGTTAAAACCTGTGCTCTCTCCTCCAGCCCCCTTTCAACAAATTTCATGCGTTTTTAAAAAAAGAAAAGACGTTCCACCACGAACTGTCACCATGTTAGTCTTGCATGAAATGCCACCACAGCATATACTTGGAACAAAACAGAAGTCTCTCAGAGTGCTCTGAAGAGTGCTCCTTGGATGGCACGGAATATTCCCTGGGATTTCCCTATTTCTGGTACTTCATGGTGCTTGAGACAAACAGAGCTCTTGAACTAAGAGTCTGGGACTTGGGCCAAATAAACAAGAACAACACAACAAATATAATGCATTATACAACATTTCCAGGTGCTTACACTTTCGTTACTATTTCTGATCACCCTGCCTCGAAAATGATTTATCAAAACCACGAAGTATGGGTGAAAGGGCCAAAGATATAAAGGACCAAAATACAGAATGGCTTTCATGAAAGAAAAATGTGACTCCAGCGAGACAAGCAGTCACTTTTCAGCTTCAAAAAGAACTGTTTGAGAGTAAATTCAATGTATACCTATAAAACACAGATATTACGAGTGGGGTAAATACAGAGTGATTATTCACTGTTTTTCCTAACACTAGAAGAACTAGAAGGCATCTGACTGAACAGTCAAGCAAGAGACTTAAGGTAAACAAACAGAGGAACTTCTCATGCAATGCAAAACTCAGTTGCTGTAGAATGCTGAGGAGACCAGCAGGATTAAAATGGACTCACAACAGTGAATTAGACAAATTCACAGGGGAAGGGTCCATGAAGAGCTCCAAAACCTGAAGGCTGTCTGGGTACAGCCTTCAGGTCAGAAAGTCCCTAAAGTGCTGGCTTTCAGAACCTGAGATACTATCAGTTTATATTCGCCTGTTTCTGATGCCCTTCCCCAAGGACCTGCTGTTGGCTACAGCTGTAACGGATCAGAGGCAGCTGTTCAGTGATAATTCACTGATACAGTGCACAACATAATCAGAGATTCACTTTAAGCAGAAGGTGAAATAACAGCTCAAGGGGAGAAACCCACCAAGGTTGCTAAGGAATATAACCAAACCTGAGGAACACAACCAAATGCTGTCCAATCAACTCACAACTGATCCATGTCCCAGAAGGCAGAGCCATGCCTGCCTAAGCCAGTTCAATTTTTAGGATGCATGGGGAGGGTACAAAATGCTCCACTGTCCAGGAGCCAACTCAACAGCTGGACAAGACAAGGAATCCCCCCTCCCAGAAGTAAAGGTCTTGCTCCAAACTACAGAAAGAGGTACACTTTCTGGACTGTGAGGAGGAGAGATGCCCACTGGCCCGGCATCAATGCCAAGGTCTGTAGCAGCAGTGCCTGAGGCTTAAATTACAAACTCGTGCTCTAGACGTACAGTAATCATGACATTTCTTCAAACGCTAGATGCAGCCTTTAGACCTCTTGCTTATCATAGCCAGAAATGAGAAGTAAGTATGTGCAAACAAAACAGAGACTCTATTCCCGTTATTACTCCTGAAAACACAATTAGGCCCAAAATACGTTATTATTTTTGCCTTTGTTCCAGAGTAGATGACTTCTCTAGTCCTGTGCACAAATTAATAACTTGATATCATACTATGTAAAAGCAAGGTTGGTAACCCTTTCCACAAAACTGTTCAACTAATTGAGTAGTCATTCCTCCACGGTGCAACCTCTCAATTCCATAGCTCACGTAAAACCTGTTTGCTAGAGCTTGGCACAATTCCCTGGAGCTGAAGTGCAGGTAACACAAAAGTTAATCAGAAATTTGTTCTCTGTCTTGCTGGCATTCTTACTGGAGAGGTTGGGTATTTGACAGGCATGGAGACAGAACAGCTCCACAATCCAAAGCAGAGGTTCTGGCTATGTGAGAGAAGTATTCTGACAGGGGAACATGAAGGGAAAATTATATCCATTGTCCACACTGACAGAAAACTCTAATTCCTAGGGCTGCATTCTTAAAAGATGTTAATCAAGCCCAAAATTTTGCAAAGTGCAGTACTTAAGTTATATCAAAAACTCGATGGTCTAAGTATAGAAAGATTTATTCTGCATTAAAAAAAAAAAGATTAATTCACAAAAAAAGAAGAGTTAGAAGAATACACAGGAAGACAGAAAGACATCAATGTTTGAAAATGAGCAAAACAAATGAAAATTATCCAAAACTATTTAAATCCCAAACTATTAATAGCATCTTCTCCATATTGCTTTACAAATAAATATGGTCTTGTATGCAGACAATTAATCTAGTTATCAGTCAATAATATAAAATTCAAAACATAAACATGTTTCAAAATTAATGCACAGAGGTTTAATTACATGAGCAATCAAGCCTCGCCCCACTCCAAAACAAAGGAAACCACTGGGCTAAAGAAAGCATTTATTTATTTATTTGACAGATCTTGGCAACCATATCACTAAACAGTTAATTCAGGTGCACACTACCTTCTCCTGAATGAAAGACTCTCAGCAGACAGGGAATTAGGTACTCCACAGGAATACTGTGCCCAGCTGAAGGCTGTCAGCATTCAGAATAAATGCAACACAAGGCCAAGAAGTCCAACACCAATTATTCTCCAAGAGACAGAACACAGTTCTTCTTCACGTAGCAAAAATTTATCTAGCCATTTTCTCTACTACATTTTTCAAGTATTTCAGGCTTGTCCACACTCACTTTCTCCATGTCTTCCAACATCTTGAGAGAAATGAAATGCTCTGAACATAGGCCATGTGAGAGCACATGGACAAATACCTATGAAGAAATTTTTGTCTGGAGATGTGTGGAAACATTGAATTGGGTGAACCAGAGATGAGAATGAATAGACACATTCCCTTGTTCTTAAACAGAAACCAATCTCACATTTAAACTCAGGTTTAATCCAACTGTCAGCAAAAGCAGTCAGACATCTTTCAAGAGCATTCATGAAGAATGTATTTCAAGGGTTCACTTGCTGTGCTGTTTCCCTTCATCTTTCCTAATTTGCCATTGCCAGAGCTCAGAGTCAGTATCTTCATCGCATCCAGATGTCTTCATCCCAAACAGCTCATTAGAAGAGATGAATACAGCAAAGATGGAATACTGTAGCTGTTGGACATTCTCCTTTCTTGAGAAGCTACCAGGCACCTCAAAAACCAAACCGTTTTCTGCACAAGAGCATGCACTACTCAACACCATTATAAATAAAATCCCTTCTTTATTTCCTAGGAGTATCTTCCTCTCACCACCTTCTTAACTTCTACAGCAACAAATCAGCCCTTTTTCCTTTATTACTCTTGCTTTTCCCATCAGACTACACTAGTTTCTCTCTCTTGCACATCTGCTTCCATTTTCTTTCGCCTTTCTGGCTTTTCTTGCTTAAGCTGTTGGGAATAACCTTCCATTACAGGTCCATAAAGCAGATTTCTTTGTGGCTTTCAAATCTGATTTGCATGCTGCTTCCAGGCCCGTATCCCTGCAACTCCCAAAGGGATCTCCAACAATTCTCTGGATGGGTATTGCATCATAAATATGTTGCATCAACAAAGTCACATACAAAAGAAGGAAAAATAACTTGCTTTCTGAGGCTAGAAAAGAAAGACAAGCACTTCCACAATATTCCGCAGACAAATTCCAAGAAAAAATACCCATGCAAGGCTTCTACGGGGTGCACAAAACGAGTCATGCACTGAAGCAATAATTTGAGCAACCAGAATATGATGTGTTGCTTGGAGTGTTTTAAACAAACTCTACAGAGAAGTAAAAGACAGTTTTCTCTGCTTCAAAAGCACAGGTGATATCCAGAGCCAGCAAGGATCTGCTGATAAGTATTGACCCTCCTGGCTGTGTTCATGCTGCTTCTTCAATAGTCAGAGCCTCACAGTAGGTGGAAAGACCAAAGCCTGGCTCTATTATGTACTAAAATATTCTATATATACAGAAACTGTGATTTTTCTGCTTGTACTCGAACAAAGCAAAGAAGTATATCCCTTTCAGGCACCACACCTTCAGTAGTAATAACTGTTTTTGTTTCTGGGGCAACTATTTTGAAGAGTGTTTCTCAGGCCTGATTTCATCAGCATCTCTGACTCTTGCTTTATTTATTTTTTTCAAATTAACTTCTTCTAGTACAATAGTTAGCAAGTGCTAGTAATTAAGTCCCTAAACATAGGAGCTAGACAGAATTCAAGCAGTGAAGAAATAGAGCTTCTATTTATTTGCCAGTTCACGCTAAACAATCATGCCAGCCAGACCTAAACTCTATGAGGCTCTAGAAGAGTTGCTCATCCTGGCATCATACTGGGAGATGCACACAAGATTAAGCTGTGACTGTCTTCCAAAATTTACAAGCCATTTAGCTGACTTTTACTGCATTTTAATTTTTTCCACCTGATTGCGAAGTCCAATGCCATATTCAATATTACCAAATCATGTTTTCCCTTTAATTTTTTTTAAAGAATTTCTTTATACCTTTCTCACCGGACAGGAAGCTGATTGCTGCAGTGTGCTCTCAGGGGAGTGGCTCCTGGCACTGCCTTCTTCATCTAATGACTGTGACAGGCAGGGACTGTCACTTTTGTCCAGAGGAACGACAGGCTTCTGGGCATCAGGTTCTGTGGAGTTCCCACAGACCTACAAATCACAAATAAGAATTTGTGTTTTCAACATCCCAGAAAGAAAAACAAGTGTACATCAACTCACAGCATACACATTATGACAAGCCCAAAAACACTTTAAAACAGCAGAGATGCTCAAGGCAACCCTAAGTAGAGAGAAATGGAGAAAGATTTCTCTCAAACATTGATGAATTACTAAAAAAAAAAAAAGAACTCAATAAAGCTGCTGAGATGTACAGCTATTCTAAAAGCCTACAGTCTGCTCTTAAAGGTAACCTACTTTGAGAACTATTCATGGTGGCACCTCCACAGAATTTACACAATGGGAACTCTGAGCCACCTTTCCACCATTTTAAATGAATTGCCCAGCCACCCTATTCTGTAGTTTATCTGCCTTGTAGCCTGAATTCTCACCACCAAGCACTGCCCCTGTTTCAAAAGCAGGATTCTTACTAGCAGAGAAAAAGGGCAGAGATCAGCCCTGCTGACAGAGCTGTAGCACAACAGCGTGTGGGGATAATGATGATAATCTTACAGGACATGATGTAGCACTAGAATGAGAAATAACTCTCAGACCAAGTGGTTGTTTTCACTCTCTTCAATAATAATTCAGAATCTAATCCTTTTTAAAGACTCAGGGCTCAATGTTCCCAGTACAAAAGAGAGTTGAAATGGAGAGTGAAATTACTGCAGTGTTCCAGTCACCTGTTTACAAAGGAGGAGTGATGGTGCTTTTATTGGTGCTTTTATTCTCCCACGTTGCTGCTCACATTGTCTATTTAGAGATTCAGATCTTTGGGACCCAGAGCATTTATGCAGCACTTTACAGAAAATTTTGGCCCAATCTGCACGAGGCATGAAGCCTCTCTGCTGCATACACAGACAAGACACCAGCAGAAAGTTTAGAGAAATGCATGAAATCCCAAAAGGTGTGTCCCATTTCTACACTGACTAAATGCAGTAGGAAAAAACTTTGAGAGAACTTACTTGTGCTTCATCTTGGATTTGTTGCTGCCCTGGGGCTGGCTGCCTCACGATGTAGTTGATCTGACCAACTATAGTCTGCTGAACGTGCTGAGGTGGCTTGGCTTGGTTCAGCTGCAAGCTGGGCTGTCCCTGGGCCTGCAGGAGAAGCTCCAGATCCTTTTTCATCTCCTCCAGCTCAAGCTGGTGGTGCATGATGTCCAGGCTCTGCTGGATGGCTTGCTTGTGGCTGCTCTCGCCGTGAGCTGGCGGTGGGGAAGGCAGTGGCAGCCCCTGCTGAGGCGGTGGCGGCAGCGCGTGGTTAGATTTTATCTTCTGGAGATGGCCGAGCTGCACTTGCAGGGCTGATGTCTGCAGAGCTGCCTGTGGGTGGCTCGTGGGAACCTGCTGAGCCTCGTGGGACACCACAGCACAGCTCTGCTGCAGCTGCTGGGCCGGGAAGGGCTTTCCCATCCTGCCGGGCACGTTCTCCAGTTCTGAGCGTGGCTGCTGCTCCAGCCCAGCCTGAGAGAGCTTCACAGGCTCCCTGTCCTGCTGCTGCAGGCTGTACTGCAGGGGGAAGTGCTGCTGGTGAAGGGCAGCAGGCTGGTGGAAGCTCTTATGGTGGTTCATGTCTTGGAAAGAAGGCTGAGGTTTGCTCGGGTGAGGAAAGCTGAGGCAGTGGGAGCAGCACAGCGGTGCAGAACACTGGACTCCAGGTGGGAACTGGTGTGGCTGGCTGCTCTCCAGCTGCGAGGCTGGGGAAAGGTGCCCACGGTACAGAGAGCTTTGCAAACCTTGGATATTTCCACAGAGTAGCACATCTGGGTGAGAAATGTGTCCGCCTTCCATTGTGAAACCACCTGGATAAAAAAACAAGCAAATTTACTCCCTCCCGTGGACTTGACAAATTTACACAATAAAAACCGTAGACAAGGAAATGACCATCATTCACATTTCAAACATAGAAGATATTAAAAGATCCTATCCAAACAGTCTGCCAATGTACAGTCCAGACAAATTTTCCAGTATTTATCTAGTTATTTCAATTCACACCAAACTCCCGCTGATGTCAGTGGAACTCATGGTTGAATTACCCAGCAAACGCTTTGAAAAATTGACCTTATTTTATCTTAACTGAAGGATATGGCTTACAGTTTCATTTTTTACTGAAGTATGAGTTTATCTTCCCATCCATAAGCACAGGTGCAAAACACAGCTTCCAGGGTGCAAGTGACAAAAGTAAAAGAGGTGAGACTCTGGTAGAATCTGGGAATAGAAGTAACCTATGAAATTATCTTATCCATGTTTTTTGTCAAGAGAAAACTACTCCCTGGAACACTTTTGATTGTGTTTTACCCCTTTTAGTGTTTAATACCCTAAAATGGGAAGAGAAGTGATCTTTTAGATCAGCAATCAGCCCACTGAGCTGAATTTACTGCAAAAACTCATTGCAGCTGGGAAATTTGTAGCTGCTGGGAAACAAAGTCACAGCATGCACATTTGTTCTCAAGATAACACTGTAATTATTGTACAGCATCTCAGAGTCATCTTTTTTCCTATCAATTGCAAGTGTCCCAACACTGCTCAGGTCCTGTGGCCACTGAGAGAGTGAAAGCACCTGACACCCCAATGGTCTTTTGGTGAATGGATACAACTGGAGAGAAAAACAGGAAAGTTCAGCCACACTCGCTTTTCTCCAGAACACAACAAGAGTTTCACAACTGGAGGTCAAAACAAAAAAAGGAGAGCCCTTCAGGGGAGGCACTGTCTACATCTGTCTAGCCTAGCTTTGGACACCTGCCTATTATATTTTTCGTACCTAAATTGGAGAGTTGCTTAGTCCAGTAGGAGGGATCCCAGGTAAACCTGATCTTCAGAGGAGGGCCCAGGTCTGGGTTACAGTTTGTCTCCAGCAAGCGCTGGATCTGAAACACAATCTGGCGACACATTAAAGGATGACGATTCCATTCACAAGTCCAAGTTCACCAAAAAGTGTTTCATTTGAGAAACATCAAATCCTTAAAACAGTCCCAACAATTACTACACAGCAAGCATTGCTCTTACCAGCTCTTTGCTGAAGAGAAATGGGATGGATTTTTTACTGCACACGGCCCAGCTGATGAAGTTCTGGACATGCTCCACCTGTCTGCCTAAAACCACAACACCTTGCAGCTGCTGCTCCAGCCTCTGCCTCCTTTCGCTTGTGACTTTCTGTGAACGACGTGAATCAGTAGAAAAGAGCTGTCATTCTTCAGACACACACAATGCATGGAATCATTGGCACTACATTGTGCAGTGTTTGCAGCAACACTGTTCGTCAGAGCCTCTTTAAAACACCAATCACAAAAAGAAAGGAAATGCAACTCAGGAGATATGCCTGAATTGAGGAAGAGCAATGACTTTCCCAGGAGCAAACAACCTGCATCATTCTGGCCTTGGTTTATCAGAATAACATAACCCAAGAAAGCTGTAGAGGTTGGATCAAATTTGCACCTGGACCACTTTCTTGTCTGGAAATTCTGATCATCAATTTTTGTCCTCAGGACATTTCAAAATTAAATCTCATGTATTTCAACTGGACATTCATAAACTGAAGAGTCGAAACTCAGAGTTCTGTTACAGAAATTAGACCAAAGAGCCATCTTTGAAACAGGGCATTAATTGTGCCGCTAATGGGCTCCTACAAATTAAACATTAAAATCAGAAGCTGGTTTGTTTTCTAAGTACTCAAAAAGTGCACACATATTCTCTGTAAATGTGTTAGCAATCGGGGTTAATTCATGATAAGCAACGATTTTGCCACTTCACCCTAAATCTTTGTCAACTATTGATTCCACATAAAAGTCTGCAGAAAAAAACCCAAATATTTGAAAATATATGGAAAAGAACAATAGCTCCCACACTCTATATCCTTTCCACTGGCACTGGGATTAAATTTAATTTAGTTTAATTTCCCAAGGTATCAAATAAACTAGCCTTACTTACTTCCAGTTGTTCAAGAAGGATATTTGTTCGTTTATCAATTTCATTCAACAGAACCATCTTGGCCATTTTTATTTGGTTTTCCACCTTTTTGTACAAATGTTTTATTTCAAGCAACCTATGGGTAAAGAGACACACATCCCTGGATGAACCAATTTTATCTCATTTATTCACTGCTCTGCAGTTATTTGTTACAAGAACCGATCTAGTGACAGAACCACAGTGAAAGTTTTATCATTTCCCGTTGGTTCTCCCCCACTCCTCTGAACCCTGACCGTCCCTCTCAGGATGTGACATGCTAATGCTGATGGATTTTCCCAAATATCATGCCAAGAACCGTGTTTAGTTCTTTGTCAACAAATACACACATAATACATCCAAAAACTTCCAGTTTATACTAGATTATGAATACCATAAACAGATTTGTACTCTTGAAATGGTTTTATTAATGCAGAAGAGAGATCCAACAGCTAAATGCATAAACAGTAGCTGAAATCCTCTTCATATCGTTAAATACTTTCATTTGTGTATTAGTCTTGAGTGCAATTACAGCTTGTTTTGAGGTTTCTTGAAGAGATAAGGTATTTTAAAAATTATCTTTTTTCCTAATATCATCAAATTCTCGTTCAGAAACAAATTATAAAAGGAAATCTTAACTCTGAAGTCAGTTGTCACATGCCTTACAAAGACTATGGAATCATGTATTACAATGCCATGACTTGTCAGTACCACTGAAATGTGAATTTGATCTTTTTAATCTTCCTGTTATTTCCTACCCTCAAAGAAAAAGAAATATAGCAGCTGCATTTAATTCTGTTAACCTACATTTAGTGAAATTATTATTTTTGCATATCACCCACTTTCATGGGGAAAAAAAAAAAAGCATAGCAATTACCTGTCTTCAATCTGTTTAGCTGAAACCTGAATCCCATTTTTTTTCTCCTCCACTTTAGTTATGACATTCTCCAGGATAATTCTCTGGTTCTGCAGAGCTTCATCGAGATGCCTGAACCTGCAAGAGAAAGGGAAATTCTCACACCACGGTTTTCCATGCCCAGGAGTGAAGAGGTGAGAACAGCGAGAGCCTCTGTCAGGGCAGTGAGCTGGGCGTAGATTTGGGAGCGAGACAATAGAACCAAGATTTCCGCAACTTTTAAATTCAGACCAGCCTGCAACATCGGATGGAAAACATAAATGAAAAGTCTTCAAAGAGCTCGGTGAGGTACCTGTGCTCCTTGTGCTCGGCCAGGAGGCAGCAGCGGCAGGTGAGGGTGTCGCAGCTCTCGCAGAACAGCCGCAGCGGCTCCTGGGGGTGCACTGGGCACAGCAGGGAACACTCCCTTGCTTCATCTTCAGCTGCTGAGGAACGCAAAGCAAGGCTGTCATTGACAAGTGTTGGGGAAGATGAAATAGGAAAGCCTCATAAATATGATTACCTGGCAAAAGATGCTGAGAGTATGGAAACTGTAAGCGCGATTGAAATGAAGACAAGCTTTGAGATACCAAACCCCAGTTACTGAACAACTGGAAAACAACGGTATGGCCACTGAAAGCAACCCACCCTTTTTGATTAAACAATACCCTCTGCTTGCAGACAGCTCCAAGGGTCAGAGCAGACCCTACCAACTTGGCAGAGGGTCCAAAAAGCAGTTTTTAGAGTTTGAAATATAGCACTGTATGGTAATGCAATGACTCTCATAGGCTGTATCTAAATGTTGTAGGATTTGTAGCTTGTTCTAGATTGGTTAGTGAAAATTAGAATATTCAGCACAGAAGATGATTTATTGCATTGTAAACAGCAACCACAGTATTCTATTCTGTATCCTGTACTTCTCTTCTCTCTCTCTCTCTTACCTCTCTGCCCTGCTCTGAGCTGTGTCTGGCAGCTCCCAGCAGCTCCCCTACACCCACACCTTTCACAATAAACCTCATGCTCTAAGACCAAACTCCAGAGATCTCTCCTCTCCGTCCAGACAGTCCGAAACAAACCGACCAAACACCACAGATGGCAATCCTACACACAAGGATCAGAGCTCAGAAAAAGAGCAGCCAAACTCAGAATTTCATGGAAAGCCTTGATGATGTTTTTTAAAGGCGCAGAACCTGGAACCATCTGATTATCTGGGTTTGTTTATATTTTTTCCTTATACCTTCTACAAACCAGGAACAAGCCATCAAAACAAAGCACTCCATCCTCTGAACTATCAAGCGTTTTAAGAATCGTGAATTGGAGCACCCTGCCTCACAACTTTAAATGCCCTGGCCTGGTAAACCACTTGACCAAACTATTGTAAAATATAGAATAGCAAATATACAACATAAACTTGCAGTCACAGCAGAAGCAAGAAAATTTTTTGTTCTTAAAAAGTCACGTGAGCAATTTTTTTTAAAATTTGTGTTTGTTCCCATTTAGATGATCAACTTCAGCAGCTGGGGCTGATATTAGGCCCTAAAATCCACTTTTAAAAGGATTTTCTAAAGAGTAATGTGATAAAAAGTCACATTAGTAGTAAGAATGGACAGTGGACACACAAAGTGGAAGCATTGCTTCTGTACAATCTATTCTTGCCTTTTTTCTGAAGGATAGAAGTGTTTTAGAAAGAAGGAATACTGTCAACAAAAGATGCCAGAAAAAGACAAAGCTAAACCATGGCAAAACAAACCCTCTACCACCAAAGAAAATCTCAATTGCATCCTCAGAGTATGCCAATAAATACAATATCCCATTATTCTTCACCAACACATGAGAAATTAAACAAAACTATCACTATTAGATAACACATATTGAGAAGAACTTCAAATTATATAAAAACATTAGTTATTTATCTATCATTATTTGCTCATATGAAATGAGAAGTATTTCCATTTTCCCACACCAAACCTATCTTACTTATCTATACATTTTAAAAAGCCCAACCTGTGGCAGAGACCATGCTCTCATCCCGCACCAAAATGGAGCCTTTTACAGAATCAAGCTTCTGAAGTGATAATTACTGCAATAGCACAGACCCACAGACTACAACAAGATATACTGGCTCAGTCACTTCGTTTTCAAATTGGAAAATGCACAACAGAGAAGTAGAAAGGCTAAGAAAATCTCATGGCTAACAATGACAGTGAAAATATGGAAAAAATCCATGCCACTTGCTAAAAAAAACATGCCAAATTGCCCAGTTTTTAGATTGCTATCTAGTCTAAATATTTCTGAGAACGTTGATTTACTTCCTCCAGTTACATTGACTTTCCTTCCACCTTCTTAACAAAGCACAAGAAGATAATTTGTGACAGCCTTACATAGTTTACATTGTTAAGAATTATTTACTGCAGTATCATGCTTTAGTCTTCAGGGAAGTTGATTGGTTTATATCATTATTGAATCAAATGTTAACAGTTAGCACTAATAAAGGAGGAAATTAGATTAGGATTTTTTTAACCCACTCCAATATTTTTCACTAGAAAGAAGCAAACTGAACTCACCTTGACAGCAATTTTTTTCTGATTATACTGCAAATATGTACTTTTGTATTAAAACCTGCAGCTGACAAAGCAAATAAGGAGGTTGTACAACTAATATGTATCCAACATGGATGTCAAAGATCACCCTTTCCTCCCCTATGCGATCAGATTTTATATCTTAAAATAAAAAAAAAAAAGACCATAATAACTTTCGAAAGGTTTATGGGCTGGAAAAGCCCCTCAAAGTGTTCAGTATCTGCAGAGCATATAAGATGTTTTTCTGTAAACTGGAGATCAAGTGTTCCATGTTAAACTTATAATGAGATGTGGTCTTTAAGGTCCATGTATCATAAAGTCTAGTCACAGTCCTATGTGATGATTTCCCCTTTTTTCTCTCTCTGAAGGGTTCTTTAGCCTTTGGATGATCACAATCATCCCAGAGAATTCATTGGGGTTTTTTAATTCCATATCAGATTTAAGACACTAGCAGATTCCAAATGCAAACTAATGATAAAATCAATATTATCTAATTGCAGCACAGACCCAGAGCCTCTGCCACTGCTAATCCCCTGACTCAGTTGACAGATCAGTGAGAACTGCCACTGAGCCATGGTATTCTTGACCTACTTAATACTCAGCTCTGAGTGACACTTTTCAGTTCTCAAATAAGTTTAATACTTTGAAATCAGGTACTAAGCAAGGGCAGTACCCTGTTTTTTCTAGAAGCAGATATCTAACCACAACTATCCATGTTAGCTTCTTAAAAAGAATCTCCCTTGGTGACCAGAGAAAGCTCACTTGCCCTAAATTCTGATAATTCATCATTTGAGTCACCATTTTCTACGGCCTTTATTTTCTTTATCTCAGGCAGATCTCTTCAATAATTAACAGAAAGTTTTAAATCTCTGTTCCTCTGCTCAGTTGATGTCAGCTTTGGAAAAGCAATCTCATCTTAGCTAATAGAGCTCTCCCTCCACCTGCAAAATTTGCAATGGCTCAAACTTTGATTTTATAAGTTCATACTTTACCTTGAGACACTGAAAGAAAACAATAGTATAGCAAAGTAAAAAAACCCAAAACTAGCAGTCTGAGTTCTACATTATTCTAGCATTTGCTTTCTTTGAACTATTCTAAAGGGATATCTATGTCCAAAAGAGATAAAACATATATAAATAAAAACAATGATGATAATAAAGCACAAACTACCTTCCAAATAATTTTTATATTAACTAGCTTATATATGAACTGCCAACCTCCGTGTTCATGTTTTTTTCAGCACATAGAATTTAGTACTAAACTAAAATTCTTTCTCTTCTTTTTATGTCTCTGCATCTTTTTTTTATATAACATGCACAAACCCAGAACTAAGCCACACATATATTTTCTTACTAGTATTTGTCAACAATATGAGCTGGTTATCTTAGCTAAAGTGACATGAAATTATAAACAGTTGGAGCCTCAAAACCACAGTCCTTATCTTGTCATCAACTCAAGAAGAAAAACATATTGTCCATCCAATCAGGACATTTGAGGGGAGACTGGGGGATTTCAGTCTGCATTATTCTCCAGAAAAGACCCAATAAACATTTAAATGTAATCTGTGCTTTTTTATTATTACCATTCCTATGGACTTTTGTTGTTTACACTTCATTTGGCAATGGCATATTTTGTCTCAAGTGCCTCAAACTCCGATAAGACCACCCAGTACTTTACTCCATCTATGGCAAGTCTAAAGTATAGGCTTCTGTAAGAAAAATCCTAAAGAAAATTATAAAATAAAAAGAATAATCAGTGGGCAATTTTATTCCTTTTTCTGTCCCTCTTCCTTATGAAGAAGAATGAGCATGCAGCACAAATACTTATTTTAAGTTTAAAATTGCTTATATAAGTTTAGGTTAGTAGACTCTGCAGCAGATTTTTGGCATATGAATAAAGAAAATAATGAGCAGTAATGGAAGACGGTAATACTTTCTGTGGATCTTCATTGGATAGGGATGAGACGTATTTCCCAGTGGGCTTCATTTGTGCTTGCTTAGGGCAATATATGCTCAGAAGGCATTTCTCACTCCAGGCTTAGAGCAGGAACATCCTGTAGTGATCACAGCCTTCTGCGGTCTGTGACTCCCTCACACACCTTGCCCACGTGCACAGGAATTGCTTTATCCTGGTTTCCTCAATGAAATCACCCAAAGAGGGACAGAAATACTGAAAGGGACTGCTGAATACAGAGCACAGCAAGGCCTGTTGCTGCTGTAGCCTTCCTAACGCTGTGCCATCACTCCACAGATTGGAAAGGCACGTGGAGGAGATCCTATCTGTGTACCACCAATATCCAAACTTTTTTCCAACACTGTGGAATTCTGATTGTGGCAACGGCCCTAAAGTTGGGGAAAGATCACATAATCTCTCACTGAACTTCTGAGCCAGACAGAGGATGGGAACTGTGGCACAGAGCCTGCCACTGCTCCTTTTGCAGCTGAATGGCTGAGCTGAGAAGCAACAAAATTCCCGTGTGCCCCAGTACCTGCGCAGCCTTTCAGGGACAGGGACAGGAAGCGCTCTCCAGGCTCCGTGCCATGTCTGTGCTCCTCTGTACATGAGCTGCACAGCCACTTATTGCACCTTGTGCAGAGGCTGTGGGCAGGTCTCTTCTCCTTGCACATGGAGCAGCTCTGAGGACAAAAAGTGTGATTAAAAACACGCGTAATAAATCGCTGTACAAACTCTAATACACTGTGATTCAGATTGCTAAGCTTAATATTTTTTTGTCCTCAGATTAAAGCAATTCAAGTTGTTTTAAGAGTCAGGTTGTAACTGTGTAACTGTCAGAAAAACACATAAAACATCCTAATGGTGAGACAATTTAGAAAACAACATGGGGACACCACATGCCATTAATGAAAAACTTGGTTCCCATTCTCTGAAGAGCTGACCAGAAATGAGCTGAATTAACATCTTGATGTCACGTGTGGTGAACTGGAAATATAAGACACAGGAACGTGAGAAGAACTGGAAACCTTAATTAAGTATTCTCTCTATTGATGCAACAATTTAGGGAATGTCCTTTGCTACACAGGCCATGTTGCCTGGACGCATCACTAAGGGGGAAATGAACAGAGCAGCATGTAAATGAAGCGGGTAATTCCACTTTCAGTATCCAGAATGAACTCAAGAGTAATTTCAAGAGAGTTATAATGACAATTTTTCTAAAAAGGATTTGCTACAGACATAAAACACTTTTTTTTAAAAGTCCCAATATTCATGATTTTGGCTCGCCACAGCCACAAATAGGTACTGATGGTCAGAGCGAGCACAGTGATGTGATTTTAGCATCACCAAAGCACAAAGGCTTTGCCACCACTTTATCAAACCGAAGCATTTCCTGCAAGGTTGCAATTTATCTACTCTACCCACAATATTGCTCCTCAGTATTGCTACCACTCAGGGCTACTCAAGCAAACAAGAATAGATGGCAAAATCATTTCCTATGGTGCCCTTTGTGCTGGGCATCAGTTTATCTTCAATTCAGTTATGACTGCATCCCAACTGTTTGATGGGAAACGTGAAGAGAAGGATCCATAAGCACGTCCTCAGCTCATAACCCCTGGTGCAAGTTCTGGAGCGAGTAAGGGAAGAGTTTCCCTTCATGGCGGCTCAGGAAATAGAAAGTCTGAAGGAAGAACAATCACAGTTCTTGGCTGGCTGTCCCAGTTTTAAATCACGGCTTTGGCATTTAGTGGAACACATCTATATCCAACTAAATTCTGAGACTCAAGTGAGTCAAGTTCTGACTCACTTCATCACAAGAAGAAAAATTTTTGTTCTGCTAAAATTAATTTACATTTTATCATTCCCTTCAGTGGGTCTGGCATTTCACAACAGGTCTCTTATCAAGTCATTATTCAAGAGTTTCTAAATATTCACAATCTTTCTCAAACAGATTGGACAACTCTTCACAATAAGATAACAAAGCAAAATTTTAAATGTTTAATTGTCTAGAGAGGGAATTGTTTGTGCAAGCCATTCTGCCATTTTAGCCATTTGCTCATCAGTAACGTTTTCCAAAAGGTGCATTTAATAATTTAAACCAAAAAGCCTAATAAAATTTATATAGTCAAAATGCAAGGATATTCAATTTGGGGAACAAAGCTTGTTATAGAAAAAGAAGTGTCTAACCTAAAATGTTCCCATCTAGGTCCAGTTTAGGGATGAGGTAAAAAGTTGAGGGATGATGCTCTGCCTTCTCTGTCATAACCAAAACTGTTTAAACACAGGTTTACCTGCAACAGTTCAGCTGTCAGTCTGACTGGAATTCATATTGACACTGTACTGTGCTAACATTACTTTTAAGTTGCAGAGTGTTCCATGGGTTACATTATTTATGATGTGGAAATGGGCTTTTGGGCAAGAGATTCTGAATTGCACATTTTTGAAGCTCCTGCTGCTGCCAGGTAACACATTCTATCATTCATGCTTCACTCTCTCACACACTGAGAGACACCTTGATTCCAAACACTTTGTTACAAGCCTTGACTGATTCCCATTTGAACGTATTAGGAAAATTAAGGCAATGATGGCAGCTCCGCTCTGTCTCAGCTGGATGATCTGGTGCTTCTCTTTTTGATGTCACTGATGGTGAAACTGTGGCTTTAATTTGGGGTGTGATGGCGGTGTTTAAAGATAGAAAGCAAGCAAAGCTACATGACTTGACTTAATAAAAAGGAAGCCAAAAACTGTGAAGGTTCACAAGCTGCTCTAGGGTACTCATATGCTCCAGTGAGAAATCTGCATTACTGAGCTGCTCTTAGGATTCCTGAGGGATTACAGAAAAGAAAAACCTTCTTTTAAAGATGGTTTGAAAAAATCGTCTAGCACTTTTGAAGGCATTAGATATTCTCATTTGATTTCCTTTCTACACAAATTCTCATTGAAAAGTAAATGATGCGAGTCACAGTAATTAAGAAATCCCAGTATACTAAGTGCATTTTAAACACTCAGCAGTATCTTATGAATTTTCTTCTTCTCTTTGGAGAGTGCATGTGAATACACCCCTTCTTGTTTTAGATCAAGTTATATTACATTCTACAAGCAGTGTATACCTGAAGATGTCAATACACTTTACTTGCCTTCATATTTTTTTATTTCCCCAGAACACTCTGTGGATTAGTGATATTCTTCATTTATGATTCTGGGATTGTTTACTTTGAGTTGGGAGCAGAAAGAGGACATTGAGGAATCCAGGACATTCAGTACCTTTCTAATATGTTGATTATCACAGATACCTTAGTACCAATATTTGTAACAGACTACTGAAAATGCAGAGACTAAAACTCATTCTTCGACTAGAGTTTTAAAAGTACCATGAAGGCAGTATGTCCCTCTCTAGTAATGGGGCAATTACAGTGCTGCATAAGCAAACTGTAAGAGAATCTGTTGTTCCAAATGAGATTTGCTTTGTTTTCAGTGTTCATCTGATAGTGTTTCAACAACCCACAACTTGGTGGCTCTCACTTACCTTTGCCATAGCTGAATCACCAGTGGGAAAGTCCTTGAGGAAGAAATTCTCAACTACATCCCTTGCAAAGCAGGTCTGTTTGCACACAGGGCAGGAAAGGATACCTGAATTTTAGCGGGGGAAAAAAAAAAAATGAAAACCACCACAAATAAAACAATGCACACCAGCCATGCGAACCAGGAAATTATATAAACCACACTTCAGTATTGTGGCTTTTTTATGTCACATGAGCAGTTCCAGGAAACTAAGGCATTCTTCAAGCCCTGAGTGGTGGCTAGACCTAGTTCAATACGTAGAAAAGAAAAACAAAGCAACAAAATTCCTAGAAAAACACCATAGTTCAGCTGACTTTTTTCAGTATTTATTGATTATATCTGCACATCCAAATTCTTACCTGGCTTACAGATGGGTAAAACTGAGTGGCCTGTAAGTTAATTAAACCTTGTCTATTGTTCTTCACATTAGACCATTATCAGTGACTCTCATGTTTTCCAGGTGCTTAGTACTACCTCTCCCTTGGGACATGGCTCCTGCAGTCCCTGGCCAGGGGCAGAATGCTAATTCTGAATGTCTCCCAATTCCAGAGCCAGGCTACTGTAACTTTAACAGCAGCATTTTACACTGACAGGGACACACAGAGCTCACAACATCCCCACATCACCACTGCTGACAAAAGCACTACACAGATGTCTGAACACATTCACTTTCATTCACAAATGTTTTGAAGAAACTCTGAGTTCTGGTATGTCTCCTTTGAAGAGTATCCCTTACCAAGAACGACTTCCATGAGGTTTAGGTCTTTTTAGCCCAAATCTTGTATAAAAGCAAAAGCATAATTGTTTCCTATTTTCCAAGGCTGCATTTACAACAGAACCGTGATATGGGGGCCCAAGTAGCAGACTATGATATACCTAAACTACTCATCTAACTGTGCATTTCACACAGCCCTGAGTGCTCATGCTGACATGAGAAGGGACAGGCTGTACCCACAGGTGACTGTGCTACTCAGCCACAAGTCACCCCAGGGGGAAGGGCAACACATGTGATTTCCAACGCTCTGCTTGTCAGGCATGTAAATTGAGTCTTGTTTAAGGGTGTTGGCTGGCAGGAGTTACAAAAATGCTAAAAAATTATCAGATAAAGATGCCCATGACGGCAGAAAGCTGGAGAAGTCTTCTAAACAATTCCTCTACTTTGCATCCTTCCTATAAGGAGCGCAGCCGAAAAAGTACCTTAATTCCTTACAATTTTTGGAGCTAATCACACTCTCACGTGTTACACCCTAGCATAACACAATTCTATTATATTGGTGGCACTGGAACCTCTCCATGCGTGTGAGACTTTTAGGTATCTGCCAGCAGCTCTGCTCTCTGGAGCCATGCAAAAGCAGCAAGAGGTCAGACAAGCTGTGTTACGCCCACAGTGCCTCCTACTCCTTGTAAATGGTGCTTAGTACAAGCGCTGCTGAATTGCTAATTCCTGGCAGCTGGAACAGTCCTCAAGTTCCCCTGGCAGCCCCGCACAAAGTGGAGAACAGCAGCAGGGATAAAAGGACAGATACATTCTGATTGATAAGAATCAATCAGCAAGATACCTGCTCTGCAAGGAGCTTCTCAGCGAAGTCTCACGGGACATGCTCCAATTCTCGGTGCAGTCAATAGTAAATCTATTCCTATTGAAGCTCCTGGCTTCACAGGCTTGCCTTGAGCCCTTGGAGACTCGGAACCAGCTCCTTCTCCCATAGCAGCACTGCCAGAGCTTGATCTGGCTAACACTGAGAGAAACCCCCCATACTGAGGCTACACAATGCTCTGCAAATTGACCAAAAGGGAAATAACCAACAGGTTGCTTTCTGAAGTAAGAAACCCCTGACTCCCACAGTTTCTCTCTCATTTACATGCCAGATGGGTGAGCACACACAAAACGTTTCTGGGAACAGCTGCTCGCCGGGAAAGAGAGGCATGGGGCTTTGTCACAGCAAGGACAACTTCTATTGACACACTACATGAAGCAAAGAAAAGTTACTGTTGAAGTTCCTATTTCATTGTGTTCCAACACTCTTCAGTTAGTGCAGAATGCTAAATCAAATTATACCAATTGAATGATACTTCATGGAATGCTATGGCCTCAGGCACATTCATGTGAACTTTAAATTCTGCTAATTTGTTACAAACCAGTGAAGTATAGAATACAGTGTAATTAGAATGCATTAATTTGATAATGAGCAAGACCATCTTATTTGTGTTCTTACATTTAAAAAAAAAAATTAAAGAGAACTTCAATAATTTTCACGCTTAGAAAACATAAATCGTGCATGGATTTCAGTTCTGTACAAAAGCCTCCCCTGTATATGTGCTGAGAAATGGAATCAACAGTTTGAAGGTAAATGACAATACTACTGATTAATATAAAGGGATACCTAAAAGTGCTGCCCTGGATGGCACAGCACAGTTTTCTCCCAGATTTTAGATCCAAGTAATGCTACTAAAATCAGTGTTGCTCAGGAGATACACATCGAGCAAGTTGCACAGGTCAGAGATTTGTTTTAGACTGACTACCACAGACCAAGCATAGCTTTGATTGTGCACATGTCAGTGTGTCTTAAATATCCAAGTAACTGTAAATTACAATGATTTCAAACCTAAAACTCCCTTGAGATGAACATAAGACATGCAGAGTCCTCAGCTTAATTAATTTTTTAAAAAAATTTTTAAAAGGGCGTAACAGCAGAAAAAATAATGGGACGCTATGGCAACAGAATATTGGAATTTATTTCCTACTCATAGGCAACCAAAAACACCTAATACTGAATTCTGTATCTAAAACTTTATTAGAAGCACAGGAGACAGATTTGCATCTTGCTAAAAGAGGGATTGCCTGAGCATGGTGGCTTTGGAGATCACACTTGTTCAGCTAATTGGGCTCCTTATTTGATGCCTTTTCCACTTAATAAAAACCTGTGCTCTCTGGAAATGCCCAGCCTTTTTCAATATGAATTCCCCAAAGAACCAAAAGTTAGCTTGGCATAATAAATACACTACAAAATGGTTTGTGGAGCAATTAACCTGAAATTAAGCAAACCTTACATACCTAATTACAAACAGCCACAAGCAGCAGCACAAAGCGAGGGCACCGCGCTGTGCTTGTGCCCAGAGTGCAAACCACCAGTAAGGCACATTTTCCTGGAAAGCCCTTACCTGTGCCCTGGATAGAGAGCCAGAGAGCTGCCCAGAGAGTCACCTGTGCTAGGGGACAGGTGGGTGGTGGTAAGGACTGCACACACAGGAATTCTCCAGAATCAGAGAGAGCTATGGTGGAGGCTGAAATCACTGCACCTCTCTTGGGCTACCTGGGGCTGCTCCCTCTTCTTTAGCCAGGAATGCTGGCAAATCTGCAGGGAAGAAAGATGTACTGGGCTGCTGCAGGGAAGAAAGATGCACTGAGCCACTACAAGGTGCAGAATTTTTTTCCTCTTGCCTTCTTTCTTGCCCTTGCCTCTCAAATTCATTTGGGCCTCCAAAAGCTTGCCTTGGTTGTATTTTTCCTGAATACAAATCCCATAGTCAAAATGAATAGAAGTGCCCTACTTCCTTTCTTGCCTGGGTCTTCACTTGAATCCTCAGAAAAGGCTGGAACAAAAGGAAAGGGAAGAGCTTTTCTAGATCCAGGCAGCAGCAGGTCTTAAAATGCCATTCACTCCCACGGTACTTTTTGCAGACCGTTCCCTAAATATTTTTCTTGCCTTCCTACCTTAGCACGGCCTCCAAACAGCACTGTTAATCTGTCTTAAGAACCTGCACTTCGCAGACAGCTCATTTAAATCTATCATTATCATTACAGCACCGTGGGTGAAGGGAAGAGTAGTCAGAAGCCCTGGAGACTCGGTGTTTGTACGTATGAGAATGATGCAATTCCTGGAGCTAGGCAGCAACTCAACAAGGAATTACAGGACTCAAGCAACAGTTTACATATTAAGAGATCAGGAGCCAAATTCAGCTATGGTATAATTGTGGTGCCTAAAGGGAGGCCATTATTGATATCAAAACCTCTAGAAGTAGCAAAAAGCTGAGAGAGATGTTGACACATCCTATTTTTGCATGGAAATTAAATTGGTAGGAAGGAGGTAAGAATATTTGCATAAATTGTCCTTTAGAAGTTTATTGCCTCCTGCTGTTTAGCACTTGAAATTGTTATTTATGACAACACCTTTCACTGCTAAAGAGATGACCACGAATTTAGAAAGGCTGGTGAGGATCCTCACCCTGGATTTAAGCCCAGTTTCATTCTGATACACAGAATAAAACCCTGCTTCAGAATTATATGCAGGTTAAACCACACATAAGCTATTCTCACTGTATTTGAATTATCAGCTAGTACTGAAGAACTTCTGGAGACCACATTGTATTGAACAAGCTCCCACAAAGTGTCACCATGTGAGGGATGTGGAGAAACTATGGATCATTTACAGAAATCATCTCTGGAAGTGCCAATGTAACCTCTCCACCACCTATGGACACCAAGCACATGAAAAGCCACAGCTCACAGTTTTGTTTCAAGGTCTTCCAGTCTGGTCAGGTTTAAACAGAAAGAACCCTCAAGCTGGCTGCCTCAGAAATAAATCAATGCAGATCATTTACTTATTAATATCACGAGAATGGATTAGCATAAAGAAACAAACAGTGGAGCTACCATACACACCACATTTGTACTTGCTGTCCACATGTTGCACCTATTCCTCTGCTCTTTTTCCTCCAACAACCATCAGAATAATTATTCTCAGAGAGCATTAACTACAGCTCAAGCTGCAGGCATAATTTACACTTCCTTGGAGACCCAATTATAGGTTATAGGAAACAGCTCTTGAAGACAACCTCCCACTCTACAGTTTCATATTTATATAACTAAACCCCTCATTGTTTCACTTGTCTTTTGGATCTGGCAGCCAAACAACACAGTGCAAAGGGCTGACTAACTTTAAACCCATTTTAAGTTGACTAAATACATACATTATGAACAGTTTCTCTCTTTAGAATGATCTTTCTACTTCCCTTTTTCAAGGTAAAACATGCACTTGGAGTAAAGTGACTCCAATTAAAGCAAAAGCGTGTTCTCCTTCCAAATTAATAGCTCATTGTATTGCATCACTTGCCTTATGTGAGTGTCTATCAAAACAAGGTTACTGGGGTCCTGGAGATACCACAGCTGTACCAATGCAGCCAAACGGTCTCACTGGAAACTAAATTGTGGTTTAAAGGACTCTGTAGATGTTTTTTTTTTATTATTTAAATGCAGGTTTAATACAAGCAAAGCCACTGTGTGTTGACACCTGGAGTCTCCTGCAGCCAGTGCACCACACTTCCTATGCCAAAACTTCATACTGAAAATGAGCCTAGAACCAAAGGAGTCCTAGAGCTAACTCCTTTTCTTGAAATAAACCTCCCTGAGGATATCACCAACACCTGGCTGACTTTTGGATGTGCCTCACTAACAAGCATTCACAATTAGAGACCCACAGTTTTATATATACAGATACAGATATATACGTGTGTACACCTCTCACCATACAAGCTGAAGAAAACTGTTTCTTTTCAGCAGGAAGTAATAAAATGCAGCCAGTGGACAGCTGTCAACAGTTGAAGCCACATTTGTTCTCTTTAAAAGTCTGTTTTTCTCTTGGTGTTACCCAATCAGTTTGCATTTCTCTAATACATAACACTATTACATTTCTTGGCATTAAGTTAACACAACACAAGCACAGACAGCTTTTGACTCGTGCAGAGAATATGGATAGAAATTATGTAGCCATTTTCCAGGATTTTTGTTATCCAACTCACAGAAGTACAAAAGGGCAAAGAACATTTTAAAAACGAAATTGCAGAAAATAATAGCTCAACACACAAGTTCAATACAAAAACATAATACAATCAAATCCACCACTTCACAAAGCAATTTACAAAGCTGGACAACTAATAATCACATTTTACTTTACAGGTTAGGCTCATTACCCAATTTGGTTGTAAAATGTTAAGAATGCCAGGGCTTATATCAGTTAGCAGAAATCTGTAACGTGTTTCAGCTCATCTTTTCTGATCTGCCTTGTTCTCAGGAGTATTAACTGCGATTGAGCAGCAATTATCTATGATTTTTCTTTTCTTTAAGAAAAAAAAGCAAAAGAAACCAAACAAACCATTTAGCTGAGACAGTCTTGCAAAAACACGAACTTCTCACAACAACGCACTTCCACTGGTCCTCATTTGACCACTTTCGGCATTAAGGTGTTGGTGAGATTTAAAGCGTTAAATCAATTTATATCATTGAACATCTTACAGAGAGGAAGATTTGCAGATGTGGGGTAATTTATTTTGGCATCCACCTCCAGTACAGCGAGGAGGGATAAGCACAGGAACCTGGATGAATCTGGTTTTGAACGTATTGAGAAATTCGTGAGAAAGAGCCAGACCCAAGAAGCCAAGGCAGCATGCAAGAACCAACATTGTATCACAAGTGGCAATTCACACAGGCAGGAGCCTGGGAAAGTCCTCATCTGAGTGATTTCTATCTCCAGAGATACTAGAACTTTCTCTTTTCTTATCCAAGCCCTCTCTTTAAAATTATTTTTTCACATGCAGTAAACAGAATGGAAGCACATAACATGCAGATCTGCAGAGGGGGAGAATGTTGATTCTCTGTTACAGGAAGAGAAGGATTAAAAATGGGAAAGCAACATTGGCTGGCAAAAAAAGAAAAAAAAAAAAATAGAAAAGAAAAACTGAGAATCTAAAAGTTCCCTTCACAGAAAAAGCATATGTAGGAGCCAAACTCACAAAGATAATTTTTGTTGTCCACTAGAACTACTTCCAAACTCTCAGTTCTTACAATTATGGATAAATTCTGATGGATATACAGCTTTTTCATAGAAGCGCTGGCTGTCATATCTAGCATTTCATTCATGAGTCACCTTAAACACACACAGGAATAAAAGTAAGTTCCAACACCAACCCCCATCAAATGTCAGGACCACTTACCTCCAGCTTCTCAGTAATTTCAATACAAAACAATAAACTAGAAAAGAGCTTTATGTTAGCAGAGTGCTACTTGTGGTAAAGCATACAGAAACCTCCACATTCAAATATTCTTTTTGTGACAAATGTCAGAGTGACTTCACTTGGAAATGCATTCCTTTTTTCCATCCTTACATTTTGCTTAAAGAATTCACAGTGAGTGAGGAACACATTTTTCTTACAGGCAGCATTTTAAATTTACTCAGCTAAAATGGTTTAGCACTTGCACTTACAGTTTATCATTACAACCTATATATAGTCATACTTAAAGGTAACACTGAAAACTGAGTTGGAATTGTACTGCCCATAACTCAGCAACCAGTGCACATAAGACAAGCAACATTTAACACCATACCATCAGAAGAGTTCACAAATTTATCCTGCCTGACCTGTGGTGGCTGCAGTTTCAGTCACTGACTTAATTAAGAGACACAGATGTTTTGGTTTTTCTCCTTTCCTTGCTCATAGATTAACTGAGTCTCTGCACCTGCTGTCTCACTTCATTTACTGGGTCCTCACTGTTCATTATTTCTTTTCTCTAGTCTTGCTCTTTCCCACAGAAGTTCCCTATCTACAAAAGAATGAGGAAAGAATCAGAGAAACTTCAGGAATACAGAAAGAGACAAGTATTTATTCCATTTTGATATAGACAAACAAATCCTGATCTGCTTGAATTCCTGATTCAGCCTAAAGAAATATCCAGTATTTTAACAGCTCATGAGAACCTTTAGCTGCACCTCATCCAAGATCACCAAATGGTAGAAATGCTCTTTTCCGCTTGGTAAACAAAAAGAAGGAGGAGAGGAATGGCTGAGATGTCAAACGAGGATACATAAAAAGTAATGGAGTGCCTGTTTCAACAGTGTTTAATTACAGAGAGGTTCCTCAGAATTTAGGCCTTCTTTAAGGAGACATTACCTGAAATGATTGCCTGGCTCTCTTTCTCTGCTTCTCCTACCTTCATATCTTTTTCTGTCTGTTCCCCACACATGAATAGCATTTTTCCTTTGCCTTTTCCTTTAGCTTTTGTGTTTTGCTAGCCTTTCAACAGTGACCTCTTAACACTGATTCCACTTCTTCTCAAACCTGAGCTGGTCTGGTTTATGTTATCTCATCAATTCTGACCACCTTCACCTCAGGGAAGGTATCTTCTCTTTCTACACATTTCTAAAATCTGCTATGGAAGAGATAATCAATGAAGCCTCTTACTCAACTGAAGTTCAAAGCCTGTGAAAATACAAGTTATCTACATACCTTTGCTCTTCTTATAAATTAGTAATGAGTCTGGAATGCTTCCCCATGGCAATTAAGACACATTCAGTTAAAATTACTACATTCTGTCATCTAGGTTTTGCTCAAAAAATAGTTACACATTTTCTATTAACATCACTACTGAAAACTGTACAAATACCTTTAGGATTTCAAAAGGCACAGCCAAGAAATGTTTCTCATCCTCACTGAGTGTACTCAGCTTGTTAGGGTGAGTTACAGCCACAAGGGTTCAGGTAAGAGAAACAACACTCACAACAAGATAAAAGGAAGAGTTTCAGTGCACCAGAACACACATATTCTAATCATTATTATGACCTCTGTTAGAAACAAGAAACTGGATGGTTTTGTGTTGTTGTTGGGGAGGCACTGAAGGAGGGGGTGAAGGAAGAACAAAACTATCACCACAACCTGTACCATAGAAATGTCCAACATGTACAAAAGATCGAAAATGGATTTGGTCTGGAAGCTATCTTGTAGCATTTATTCATCTATTAAGCTAAGAAAATCAAGTATTTATAATGTCAACTTGATAACTGAAACATTCAGGCCATTCTGAAAAATGTTAAATGTTCTCTGTGTCATTTCTCTTCAAAACACTGCTGTTGGATGAAAAACATAAGGAAGGAGGTTTGCCCCAATCCACCCTATGCTCATACAAATCTTGACTCCCCTAGTTTATAAAGAAGTGCTGTAGAAGAATAGGCTTTCAAAAGTACTTCTCAATCCATTTCTTTCTATAATACTGCATTGCACAGAGCACAAGCCAGAGATTCTCAAATATTACCTTCATAGAGAACTTCATACTCGGTGGGAATACAGCTGTATCCTTGAATCAAATCCGGAAGACAGTCCTTACAGAAGGAATGGAGACAGGGCAGCATTCTGGGGTCCCTCCTCTGCAGGTCCCATTTGCACACCAAACAATTCCTCAGCAGATCCAGGGGCTCCATTTCTGCTGGCTGGAGCCTGGCACCGCACACCCAAAGAGTCACAAAATGGCTCATGACAAGCCCTGCACTTCACAAAACACTTGATCACTCAAGCGCAAACCAGTAGGCAACACGGGATGCACGATCAAATAAACAACACCATCTAGACCTTGTGAAAAAAGAAGTTCCTTGCAGCTAAAAATCACATACCTGCTTTACGGAGGAGAATATCTTTGCAGATTGTTGTGCAGGAAAGTGTGGTTTAAGGTTTACGAACCATGATCCCACTATCTCTCTAGTATTTGCAACTTCTGTAAAAACTGAACTAATCTGCTCTATTGATCTACTTACAAAGCTGAATTGTCACACACTGTACATTTCCTGCTAGAAACACTGAAACTGTGCAATTCAAATTACGAGATTCTCTGACTGCTTTTACAATTTCGCTCAAATATTTTAGTTTTCAGGTAAATAAAGTAATACCCACATGTCCATCATTTCAGCAATGCATGTTAGAAAGCTGCCTTCAAAAATGCAGATCTTCTGACAATCTTCTTTGTAGAAAATGCACTTTGCAGCAATCAAATTTTAGCTGTTAAGATGACCACAGATCAGATTATAGACCAAATCTGAGCTTCCCAGTGTTCCTCCCACCAGCCTAAGGTCTCCAAGACCAACTGAGAGTTTTGCAATTCATGCTTCATCCTCAGTTCTGAGATTGTGAGGGATGTTGATCAGCTACAGCCTGCAAAGGGCAACTTCTGCAAGCCGTATCAGAGCAAATAAGGTCTCCTTTCCTCTGGATTCACCCTCCCAGCTGATCCAGCCTCCTGGGACCAGAGTTCCATGTAGCTGCCAATTACCCTGGTATGGTGGCCCTGCTACCAGCAGTATGTAATTGAAGCTGCAATCTCCAGATTTCCCCAGCACAGAAGAGCTCTAATCTTAGGGCTATCTATTCTCCTGAGGGCTTCTGTTTTCTAGTAGATTCCAGTGGAAATGGTTTGGGGTTTCTATTTTGCAATGCAAAAGAATTATGAATGTCTCAGAAATTAAAAACCAGTAGTTTTTTAAGTGTTGTATCCTGAAGTCATCAGTATTTAAAATATTTTAGAAGAAAAAATGGACACTGTTAAAGTCTGCATCCTATTTCATACCCAAGGCCAATTCTATTAGGCAGATACCCACCAACTTGACTCACAAATTACTTAGACAAATTCATACCTACCACTAAAACTTCAGAGGTCCCAAAACCAAAGGTCCCTTTGGAAATGAGCTGTGCCCATTGTACCTGTGGTTTAATTAACATTATATCAGTGCTTATTACGTGAGATTTTTACAGTGCATCTTCACCTATCAGAGGCAAATGTCACTGAGCAGCACAACCTCTCAGCTAACTCCATCTCTGTCATTTCTTGCAGCTCCTGTTGCTAAGAAGACAAAGTAGCACCTACAAAAACATGTAATTTTTGCAATAGGAAGTTGAGGTCTTAAACTACCACATTGTTGACACAGAGAAACCACAGCCCAAAGCATCCATGCACAGAGAATCAGTGCAAACAAAGCCTGATACTGGGAAATGCTCTGTCACCTTAAAAGCCAAATCTGTGGCTGCATGAGCAGAAGCAGGTTACCGTACATTTCAGTTTATGCCTTTTGCACAACATGCAAAACTGTGTATAAGTTTTTTGGTAGGAAGGGGAAGAACGGGAGTGAAAAGAAGTATTTTAGATTTTGTTCCCAGAAAGGTATGCAAAGCAGTAGTCAGGCAGCTGGAGGAAAAGGCTGATGTATATAATGAGCTACAAGGTCCGGAAAGAGAATATCCAGGGAATTACAGGCCTGACCTTGGTGCTCGGGAGGGCCATGTGCAGACTATCTTGAGCACCATCAAGGGACACTTGCGCAATAACCAGGGCATCAGACCCAGTCAGTGTGAGTTTATGAATGGCAGGTCCTGCTTCACCAACCTCATCTCCTCCTTCCATGACAAGAAGACTTAGCGGATGAGGGAAAGGCTGTAGCGGCTGTCCATCTGCCTAGACTTCAGTAAAGCCTTTGACGCCATCTCCCACACATTCTCCTGGAGAAACTGGCTGCTCATGGCTTGGATAGGTGCACAGTTCACTGGGTAAAGAACTGGCTGGATGGCCAGGCCGAGTGATGGTGGATGGAGTACATCCAGCTGGTGGCCTGTCACCAGTGGTGTCCCCCAGGGATCAGTGTTGGGGGCAGCCCTCTTCGATATCTTAAATCAATGATCTGGACAAGGGGATCGAGGGCACCCTCAGTCCATTTGCACACACCAGGTCGGGTGGGAGTTGATAGACAGTTCCATTACTCTCACCTCTGCATTTTGGAACAAACTGTTCATTTTTACCTTTAAGTCCTACTTTGGCACACAGGGTCAAGCCTTGCAGACTTCTAAAGTCCTAATTTGATGTTACAACCAAGCAAGGATTATTTTAGGTAGTCATTTTAAACCAAATACATCAGAACTTCACACAGAGCAGCTCCAGATCAGTGCTATTGCTTTGCCAGCTGTCAGGAGGGCTGAGGATAGCTGGCACCATCTCTGTCCCACTGTGGGAACTGCAGGAATCGCATACCCAGCCTGGGGAGGGCAGAGATTGCAAATGTTAATGAACAGTTACTGGTACACTACTGTCACTCTGCATTGCTGCGCTGCATTTCTTTGTCCACACTCTGCTGTTTCGTTCCCACAGGCCAAGGCACAGTCCCCAGATTTCCCCTGGATGTCATTTTAGTGGACAAGAAACCCTCATCAACAGCACACCAAGTCTCCTTGCAGACAACTGTAGAGAGCATCACCAACAAAAGAGCAGCACAAACACAGAACCAATTCTGC
The DNA here is from genome assembly GCA_013397895.1 of Origma solitaria. NCBI lineage: Eukaryota > Metazoa > Chordata > Aves > Passeriformes > Acanthizidae > Origma > Origma solitaria. The sequence continues at coordinate 2,458,213 of VZRL01007093.1, forward strand.
ACCCTGTAGAGACAAAACAATGAGGTATCTGCACATGGCAGGTACTGAACACCGTAGTCAGTCCATTTCACAAGAAAGTGAGAAGCAGTCAAACCACTGATCAAAAACTGCCAGAAATGACTAAGCAGATAAGACTCAAGTGAACAATGTCTGGGCAAGTCAGGAAAAAAAAAACCAAAACAAACTAGACTTCTGTAAATCAACTCTTTTATGCATTGTGTTTATTCAAAAAACTTGAATAAAACAAAAACTTTTATGCCACAAGCACACAGGCACCACCAACTTCTTTGATCTTCTCCTCTGCTCTTCTACTGAAGAACTTTGCTTTCACAATGACAGGCTGCTTGGGCAGCTTCCCCTTGCCCAGCACTTTGTAGTAGCCCTAGAAAGATTTTAAAAAGATCAGTATTTGTAATCAGCTTGCAGGTTCCTACGCTCAGATGTGTCTTTTAGCACACACCAGTTAAAAACAAAATTATGATCACTATGACCTCATCCAGTCAATTCATTACCTAAAAGGATCATCATGACATGAAGACCATTAATACGACAGCTGCTGAAGTCACTGCTGGTTAGAAGTGGGGCCTAACTGGCCAACACAGCTGTTTATTTGGGAGGCAGAACACGAGCACTTGGCAGAACAATGTTCCTGATTCGGTGGCTGACTGAGACACAGGACATCGCAGCCAGTGAATATGGATCAGATCTTTCTGTCCGAGAACTATAGCACACCAAGACAACCAAACATGTGGAGATGTGACTCTAGTCTCGAGAGTGGACAGGTGGTACTTTGTGAGTGTCACCAGCTCTGCCATGGTTTTGTACCTGCCTTCAGGAACACTGCAAACAAGCACCTTTCACCACCTACCCAAAGGAGGGCAGTGCCTGTCCACAATCACAAATGAGCAGAAGAAAAAATTCTTGTAAGAAAAAATGTAGCAGCCTAAATATCTCTGTAACAACTTACAGCCCATGAGATCTGCCTGGAGAACCTCTAAACACTAAAACACTGGAGTTTATTTAGAGTTCACCATTTCCCCAGTGGGACGTACAAAGCTCAGCCACACATGAGAGCAGGAGTGCCAGGGCTGAGTCCGAGCAGGAACTTACCGAGCGCACAACATCAATGACCGGGGCCAGTCCAGCCTCGTTCTTGGCATAGTTGAGCCTCGTCTGTTCACTGACCAATGTCCACAGCTTGTCCAGGTTGACAGTGGGACAGAACTTCTGGTTTCTCTTCAAGTGATAGTGTCTCATGCCTACTTTTCCAAAGTAACCAGGGTGACTGGGGAACAAACACATTCCGCATTAGATCACATTTTTAATTCATCCTGAACAAGGAGAACTACAAATTGACACTGGAACAAGCCTCTTACATGATCAAAGTAATTAAAATGTCACATTATATGCTTTCTCATATTACTATGTGTAGGATTTAGGAGTAATAATGAATCTAAACCAAAGAAAAATTACTCAGAGTGTTTCTTGTCCCTTTAACTCACAACTCAAACCCCCTCATTCCTGAGTCTGTATTTCCAGGGCAACCCCAACTCCATGAACCCAGGGAGAGCTGCCCTGCCTGGGGAATTTTGGCACTGCTGTCACTAACCTGGTGACTGACTGAGTCAGGAATAGCACAGCCAGTGAATAAAGATTAGTGGTTCCTGTCCGAGGACTCTAGCACACCAGGGCCACAAGCAGTGCCCAGATGTGACTCTATAGTCTCGGGAATCAAAACAACAGGCCTCACCTTGACAGGATGCAGCTAACAGGATGGAGTTTGGATTTAACACCACACGCCGAATTTGCTGTGTGTGCAATGTTAAGAAAGGACCGCATTGTAAAAGGTAAAGCTGGTCAAGTTTACCTAATGCTGCACTGAACTCTCCAAGATGCCAAATGAAAAGGCCTTTGATTTTAGGGCAAGTGGGGACAAGAGTAGCTCTAATGCCACACTTTACATTAGAGGAAAAAACACAGATGATTCCAGGAAATTCTGGTTATTCATATGTAATTTAGCTGCTTCTACTTCAGGAACATACACGGTGCAAGTACATATTTAAAACGGTAGCTTACTATTTATCAAAGTTAATCCTGTGATGGTGCAAACCACCAGCATTACCACGTCCTCCAGGATGCTTCCTGTGTTTGCCTGAGAAGAAAAATTTTAAATTTGTTACATTAATATTATAGATTAATACTTGAACTTAAGAGATACATTAAATGCCAATTTAAACTAATTAAACTAACTATTCTATCTTGTGGTGTGACAAGGTAGGAATGGATAGGTAGAAGGGGGACTGTGCTGCCCTGTAAATTTAAGATGTCCCAGTAGTGATTGATATCCATTTAGTGATCGGTTGGACAGTACTGGAGTTATAAATCTAGGGAGTATACAACGTGAAAGACCCGGCCAGGCCATCACCGTGGCAGCTGCCCCCGCACGCTGCGGCCTTCGCCCCAACTCGCTCCCTCCCACAGTGCCGGCGGGGCCTGCACCCACAGCCCCGTTTTTCTGGGATCCGACACGAGCAGCACCATGCCCTCAGCGCTGGGGAAGCCCAGGCGAGGCAGCGCCGCCGAAGCGTCCCAGCCCACCCGCGGCCGCCTCTCCACTCACCCACGCGGCCGTGGCCGTGGCTCACGTGCCCTCTCAGCTTCCGCGTCTTCCTTAGCCTGGAAGGCTGCGGGGAAGAGGGAGAGTAGCCGTGAGCGAGACGGGCAGCGAGCGGCAGGAGAGCCCCGCGCCCGCCCCGGGGCCCGCGCAGCCGGGCGCCATGGCGGAGCGGCCTCCCCGCACCGCTCCCGCCCGCCGCGAGCCCGGCGCCGCGCCTCCGCCTCCCCCACACCCTGCGCTACTCCGCAGCCCCTTCCCACTGCGGGAGCGAGGGGCGACGACCGCGGGGTCCCGGTCCCGGTCCCCATCCCAACTCAGCCCATCCCCTCCCGGCCCGGACGCTGCTCCCACCATCTTGTCGGCGTGCGCGAGGGAGAGAAAGGGCGCGGCTCTCGCGAGACCACGCAATCCCGCGGGGGGCGCGTGCGCGGGCCCTGATCTCGCGAGATTTCGCCGAGGCGGGAAAGGCGGGCGGAGCTCTGAGGGGCCGCGGCGGTGCTCCCTTTGTGCTCCCGCCAAGGAAAAATAGGATTTTAACCAGAATTTAGGAAAACTTGCAAGTTTGGTCACTTTATTAAACATCCGTAACATTGGGGAAAATGAACACTATGTCCTTAAAGTACAATCATTTCCCACACTAGAGTGTGAATTCCTGGAGTGTTATTGTTTCTTAAGCTTGGTTTCTAGGGTTTTTAAAAATGGATTTTATACTATCAAGATTTTAAACAAAACTTTACCAGTTTCAAACACAGGCCTCAGTACTGGATTTATTTCTCTTTAGAATTTCCCTGATGCATGTACAATATTCCATGCTCAGGAACACTATTAGTTTTCACAGTTAATTTAGTAGGGAAAATAATGCACTCCTTGGTTTTTGTTCATCTGATCCCCTCAAACACAAACCTCCGGAAAACACAAGGACTGTTTTATAGAGCTGTAGTGTGAGGTTCAAGAAGGCACCTACAGATTTTTTGGGACATGATCTCGCCTAATCCAGTAGTATCCTCTGATTCACATTACAAAAGCAGGAACATGTTGACAGATAACATAATGTTTAAAAGCTTTCTCCTTTAAAGTGCAAATGGAGAAAAACAGCTTTGGTGCAGGAGATGGGGTTTACAGCACCACATTCTGTACATCAGCATTCCGTGGCTTTATCTTGCCTTTGCAGTATCTCCACAGCACGTCCTGAGAGTTTTATCCAGCATTTTAAGAGGAATATGTACTTCCCCCTACATTTACTAGCAGCTGTTTATAGAAAGGCCAGAAGCCACCTGTAGAAGTGACATTATTCCTTCCACTCTGAACAATTACATCTAGGACTCATTCTGGAACTTAAAGCGTTTTACAGAGTAAAACTAATGGAAGTTTTCAGTTGTGATGCCATTTCTTCCCCCGAATCAAAAGCACCTGGTATTTTACAGCCATTTCATGTACACTTAAGAAGCTTCTGTATGTTCTGGAGTGTGAGGGAGATAACTAAAAAAGGAAACTACTTCACCTTTTTAGTGAATAGTCCCTCAAATTTGCTTTATGAGGCTGATAGCAAACCAGAACCACTGTCAGGTTAGGAATTGCGCAAGCCTCAAAGTCAGTATAACCACAGCAATCACGCTGCAAATGACGAAAAACAGAGTGGTGTGTTTCCTTTAAAAGTAAGAAGCTTTAGCTAATTTTCACTATCTGTCAGGCTTGCAACATATTCAAGCATTTTATATTTTCCTCTTCAGACTAGGGGAAAATTTATAGAACCTCAACAGGAGTTCTGTTACCACATCAGGGATGAATGTGACACTTGAGCACCATGCACGGCACAAAGACAACCTGAAAGTACCACAGTTCAGGTGCAGTATCTATTATACAATGATAAAATAATTCGCTGTTAACCCATGAAAAAATGTTTTAACAGACGCTTCTGTTAGGATAATTTTTTTTTAAAAAGGGATATAAAATGCCTTGTCTTAGCCCCAGCGGAAAGCATTGAAGAAACCCCAAACTACATGTCATGAAATAGCAAACCTACCAAAAGACAGGCTCATAATAACCATTTTATATTTTAATAACAAATTCATTTAAAAATCACAGGCAAGTTGCTGGGTTTGTACCTGCTCCACATGAGGAACTGCAGGGGTTTGCAATGAATATAAACAAACAGGTCTATTTACAGAGTTTTATTAAGAACCATACATACATACATTAGGAAAGGCTGTACTGTACCTACTCGCTGCCGCTTGCATGTCAGAGAGCTGAGATCTCCCCAGGCTTAGCAGTCTTAGTGCAGAATGGGTTACAAGTTTACTGACCAGAGTTCAAACCAAGTGGAGGTTTTGTAACGTGAACCAAGTACCTTATTATCAAGTCACTTTGTTATTTTTTCTTTTATGATTAATTACAAGGAAAAAAACAAACGCCTGTGCCGCACGAGAGCAGCCCCGTGCGTACAACCTCTCCCACATACCCGAGCTCATTCACCCCGCAGTGTTCAGGCATCAAACATCCCTTGAAGTCAGTGGTTCTGCCGAGACAGTCAGCTGCACATAATCAGCTACTCATTTTTGCACCAAGCATAACTCAACTCATACTAAAGAAAAAACCAAGCACCTGTTATTCTCAGGAATATACAAATATTTACCACAGTTTTCTCGCTCATTACAAAATCAGTTACAAAAGCTTACAGCACATTATGTACAAATTCTATCCAAATCCATCGAGGAGCCATCATGTGGCACACTGTGATCAGTCACTGCCTGGAGCTGCTGCCACCTCGCTCTGCTCTGCTCTCCTCCCGCTCCACACTCTGGAATGCCGCAGGTGTCTCGTGCAGTGCCATGAATAGTCTTTGGGTTGGTGTTTCAGCAGGAAGGAGCTAGTTCTTCTTGTGAAGGAACTTCATTTTGTTACCTAAAGGAAGCACATCGTCAGTCTGCAGCAGATACCAAAGTGTCAGCAAATGGGTCTAACTTGCAATGTAACTGCAGTGGGGTAGCTCTTCTACTCAGCACCAGCAGGGAGAGCTGAGTTACCGACGCCTAGGACACCCTCCTGTTCCACTCCTCGATTATGGTTTGGTTCCCCCATCGCCAAGTGAAAATCAAAGTGTTAAACAAGGATCATAATTAAATTTGGGTTTATCCCCTTTAACTGTGTTTTCATTGTTTTCCTTTTTGTATTACCTATCACGCTGAAACGGCTTGACTACCTCACTTAACCTCAGGTACGGCTTTTATAAATTTAAAAAAACCCAAAAAACAAACAAACAAACAAAAAAAACCACCAAAACCCACCACCACCACCATGTAAACTCATTTCAGAAACACTTCTAAAGATTTTGCTCACCAAGGCCTCGCAAGAACTTGTTTACTCCACTCTGTTCCGTGTCCGGGAGCTCTTCCAAATACTGTTCCACCCTCTGCTCGAAGAGCCCTGCGGCAGAGGGGGACAGGGGTGCAGGGGTGAGCTGTGTCCGGCCGATCCCGCATCCCCGGTGCCGGTGCCGCCTGCCGCCCCCGACCGGCGCGGGCGGCGCTGCGGCAGCCTCGGCTCGCAGTCACCTTCCGGTTACCCGCGCAGGGTTCCAGGGATGCGCTTCCGCTTTCCCGGCGAGCGCAGGGGCATGGACACTGCCGCTATCCGGGGGACCCCACCGGGACAGCGAAACCCGCGCCGCCGGGGAGACACCCCCCCTTACCTTTTGCCCTGCATTTCCTCAGCTCTCTGTCCTGGATGAAGCCAGCGAACATTTGGGATTCCATGAAAACTTCCAAGAAGCGGCGGATACTCTTGGAGGCCACAGATTTACGGAAAGCCTCCCTTTGGAAGGCACGCTCTCCTTTTTCATTCTGGGTTAGGAACAGGGAATAATGGCCAACTGTCTCCACAAAGAATCGGATAAAAACCTCAGACACTAATCCATTCAGGGTGTTACATTCTGCAAAATAAGGCGGCAATAAGACACCAAAATCAGCTGCTAGCAGAGCTGTCAGCATTATCCCCACAGGGCCAGGCAGTGCATCTCCCGGTTCCCTGATGCTGTGCTATCAACTGGCAGGAGTTGCAGCGGCTCCCTGCACACCGCATCCACACGGAGGAGGTGACAGCGCCGTAACCACGAGTGCCAGTCTGCAGAGCTGCTGTTACATGACCAAGTGTCAATGAGAATTACAAAACCTCAGTAAACAGCTCAGGAAATTAAACATTTGATGGGTGTTTCATCAAAATTATACCTATTTTAGCTCTTGAGCAAGTTCTCTTCAGAAGCTTCTGAATGACTCAGTGTTAAAATAGTTTTCCCTGAGGATAATAAGCCTGTACCAAGAACTGATCAAAAAGGGTCTGTTGTAGGATCTGGGTTTTCATCGTTTCTGAGATGTTAGAACAGTTCTATATATGTAATACATGTGACTAGAAATAAATTTCAAAAATTGAATAGAGGCCTGTTTCATACCTTGTAACTACAGGCATTTCAATTTACCCTGGACTGTTTTAATCATTGCTGAAGTGAAATTTGAACCTTCAGAGGCAACTCAACCCATCTTGCACTAAAACTCTTTTCTGGTGGTACCTGCTTTTCCCCCTGAACATGCCGAGTGCCAAGAGCAACTCCGAACTCAGACACACCCCCTAAGCCTGGAGAATTATCTAGATTGAGTTAGGGCCAAGTTAACTGCAAACCTGTGTTTGAGCAAAGGCTCAGAGGGACCCACGGGAGTCCATGTCATTTACAAAGAAATGAAAATAAATCGTGGGTGAGGTATTACTGTGGGTTGATGCCATCAGTCTCAGTCTCTGTGTGCTCAGAGACAACCTTTGATGTCACCAAAGGTATTTGAGACCTCAAGCCTTTCTTTCTTTATTTCTTTCCGCAAAGAAAGTCACAATTCTACCTATGTTTGTTTACACAAGTCCTTGTTTCCAAATGAACTTACCGTCATCTGAATCACTGTCTGAATCCTGATTTATCAGTTCATTCTTTCTCTCTAGAGCCTGCTCCAGAGCAGCTTGCAGTTTTCTAGGTAATAGTGTATCCTCATCATCCATCTGACAGAGGAAAAAAGGAAATCTTTAAGCAGCATTAATCTATGCAGGAACTACAGCAAATACTTTCAGAAGGCTTAAAATTCAGATGAAAAATATTTGTGTCTGCTGTTGTCATGGCTATATAAATAAAATAATGAAAATCTATGTGCAACTAAAAAATACTTCTAAACAAAATTTCTTGTTACTCTTTATAAGAGTAAAGTCAGGAATGATAATCCAAAAAACAGGTAAAACAGAAATGTGGAATCAGCTCTTTACATGACAATAGTTGTGTTTAGCTAAATGCGCATAATGTGAAGCCTTGCTAGGAGTACACACAGCTGCTCTAGTTGGTTTTAGGCAGCTCCTTTGGTCCTTGACAGTTGTTTTCACTGGTTTGTAGTATATCTGGTTTTCTGGGTCTTCCCCCTGTTGTTCTCTTCATCTTATTTAATGCTTGTTCAGCAGAAGGGAGTAGACACAGAAGCCTTAGCTCTGCAGCCACTGTTCACCAGCAATATTATCCAGGGAATTGTACACAAAGTTTCCTCATCCAGCCTGCAGATTGTTGTTTTGAAATTATTTATTGCCACTTGATTTTCAGGAGATGGTGATCCCTCATCTGCTTGTTTACAAGGCTCCTGCTTTTCCTATCACATTAAACTATTCTTGACCTTTGTGCTCTCACTCAGGAATTTTCTTTGCAATTTTTGTCCTTTTCACCTCCAACAGTGTGAATTTTCTTGCTTAGGTGATGTTATTATCTTTGGATGTTTTCTTTCCACTGTGAATACAATTCTTGATTCCTTCTGACAGTCACAGCCTCAATCCTTTCTGCACACTTGAGAAGTTCTTATTTGCAGGTGGAACAGAAAATGGGAACTTTTTTTTCCCCTAATTGCTTTCCCTTTGCACACACAATTCCTGCCAAATCTCTCTGATCAAAGAAACCTCATCATACTCTAGGAGTAAACTAAAGCTTGCTAGACTGCATGGCAGCATTTTGAGCTGTACTTTACCTGTCTGATGAATCGATCAGATCCCAGGTTAACCATCAAAGCCTAAAGAAAAGAAAACACTGCAGTGAAATATATTTGAAGATACAGAAAACATTCATTTGTTCATTGCTTTTTAATAGCAAAAGATCCTCTGAACAAGCCTCGACATGAATCAAATTCCTACTGTGAAACAAAAGGTTGTGTGCTTTATGAAACAAGCATATGAAGATTTTCTTTAGAGCTAAAAGTCTAATTTAACATAGATGCAACAGATCGTACTAGATTAAGCTGTAAAAACTAGAAGGGTTGGGCAGGTCTTTTTTTCTTAAATCTATGCAAGTTATTGCTAATAATTTTTATTAACATGCATTTGAAAAGTGTTTCAGAGGAGCTGCAAGAAAACAGTGTAGGCACTGGAGGCAGCAGGGCTTCTGAGGGGTAAGGGTGTGAAATATTCGTGATAACAAAGCAGCACAGCTGAGAGATGGAGCTGGAAAGATGTGGAAGAGCAATGTTAGGAAAGTGAAACGAAAATGGAGCAGAGATTTACATGGGCCAGAGGTACACGGGGCCTTGGAAGCGAGCACAAGAGAAGAAAATTTCTTAGAAAAATGACAGGAAACTTAATAGGAGTAAGAAATTTGCTAGAAGAGCTGATGAAGTGCAACTCTTATTTGATTTCCAATATAGTATTAACAACATGTTAGAAGTGGAAAAAAAAATAATTAAAAGTTTTGGGTTCTGTGGGGGCTATGGCTTCATGCACAGCTTCCATTAGGGTTAAGAGGTGTCATAGCAGATGTTTTCATCTTCATGTTCCAGAACAAATCAGCATATTTACACCCTACTTACTTGTGACCAGGTAAATATTCACCTGTCTCTGTCAAGGTGCCAGGTATGGAAGAGGGGTAGAACAAAAGAGAAGAGTAAAGCTACTACTGCAGTTTTGCCAAGAGGCAGTTGACCATGAGAATCAGGCAGAGAAGAAACAAAGAGGCAGATTAAAAATTAAACATGTCAGGACTTATGTGCCAATGGCAGCCCTCTCCTGGGTGAGGCTAGCTTTACTCCAGGCAAACAATTCTGGTGCCAGCTCCTACCTCCTCTACGGGCAGGTCCTTGAGTTTGGGCAGAGAGCTGGAGAGCAGTCCCACCAGGAAGGGGGTAGGGCAGCAGACGATGTCAATCATGGATGAGGGCAGGACGGGAATGAAGGTGTGCTGCCAGGAGAAGGGGTACAGCAGGGCCACTACGGCGTGGGAGCAGCTTGACAGGGTGCTGGGGAGAGAGGAACAGAACAACCAGGTTAGCGAAAGCTTTCCTTAGTTCAGAACATGTTCCACCTGCTGAGAAACTCAGCCTGCTGAAATGCAAGTGCCCATGGGGCTGCCTCTCTGTCACGTCTGACTTCAGACAACCTCGGTCCCCTTCCAGTCCCTACCTCCTGTGTACTGTGCAGTGTGGTAGTTCACAGGAGACACCAAACTGTAGGTAAAAAACCAGAATCCATTTGTTTCAAACTAGAATCCATTTGTTTCATTACAGCAGTTAGGAAATAATTTGATCTAGAAAATAAATTTCAATGTTCCCAAAAGCACTCAATAGCAGCCACTTTGAACAATGCTTAAAATCCAAAAGCAACTTCAGATCTTGGCTCTTAGGACCATGTCAGTAGTAAAAATGCATAATAGTAATGTTTTTAAGTCAAGCACTAATGCAGGAAACAAAGGAAAATTAAAAAGGAAATAAAACCAGGAAAAAAAACCTCTACCAAGTCAGATGTAAAAAGCCCTTGGCAATCAATAATTCCAAAGGAAATATAGCAAAAGCAACACATTTTTCAAAGTATATTTTTGTGACAACATTGTATTTTTATTATAATACATTTTAAAGGGCTTATTAACCAACTTCACTGATAAAGGTATTGATCCTGATCAGCAGAATAGTCTAAAATACAGGTTGGTATCCCCTAAATTTTAAGGCTTGATATTAATGTGGAAAACATCATGTGTGTGTTGTCCTTCCATCTACTGAATCTGATTCCCTTTCGCAGTCACATGGTTTCCAAATGTTAAAAATTAAGGAACATCATTGCCAAGCAAGTTTTAGCATCACGGAATAAAGACAGGTTCCCTGTAACAGAGCTTTTGAGTTAGGACTGAGTTACGATGTCTGCCTCTCGCAAGCTGAGATGACAGAAATTTGGATCCAACATGACTGAACTAATTTTCTCACATTGCAAGCTTCTGCTGTGCTTAATGTAGCCCCAAAGAACTATAAATAATAACTGCAGAGCTGTTACTGCTTTAAAATGCAGGGGAGAAGTGCTCATTTCTTCTACTGCAAGGCTTGGTGGAGACTTTAGGTGGCATCAAACCTCCACCAGAATAACCCTGAGGAGCATTTTTACTTCAGTTGTGGATTATTCCAAGGCCAGAAGAAAGGTTTCACCTGTTTGATCTTGTCAGTAATCAACCTTTGAAGTCTGCTTCAAAGTGAGAATTAAAGGACAAAGAGAGAAAAAGTTGTGGAAGAGCAAATCCTTTTTTTTACTGCAAATAATCTGCTGGCTTGGTTTTAATTGACACTTCATTTAAAGTGCAACAATCACAGCATGGGTTTATAACATATGTTGCCTGACACAAGGTTCTTGTAAAATGATGCATTGCTCTAATTTATTTTTTATATATAACAACAATGGTGCTGCCATTGCCTCATATTTTGGTCTCAAGTATCTACCATAACAAGCAGAGTGGTGTGTTTTGGAAGAGCTGTGGAACATGGTACAGAGTCCCAGCACTTTCTCAAGATCATTTTAATGACTCCCTGGCATTTTCACCTACTACAAATTCAGTCATCTTAGCTGAGCAACTAAAAAAAGAGCCATGTTAAGCTAAAGGCAGGAAGACAAACATTCTTCTGATATTCAGTGAGTATTTTTTCCCTTTCTATAAAATGCCCTTTTGTAACATGTTGTTTTACACGCAGTGCTGTGACGTAAATCAGCCCCTGCATCCTCTTGTGCGTGCTATTCCCACGCTAGGGGCGGCTTCAGGCTCCAGCCCAGGACACTGGAATCTCTTCCCGAGCTTTCCCGGGAGCTGGCTGGGGCAGGGCAGAGCAGAGCACAGGGAGCATCCGGTTCTGCTCTGCCAGCACCCCACGACAGTCACACCACCGCTCTTGGCAGCACCTCAGCCCCTACATTTTAGGACTCTGCACGCACTTTTCAAATTCAGCCTCAGAAAACGTTTCCTTGTGGGACATCTCATCCCCATGAAACATTCCCTCCAAACTTTCAGCCCCCAGAACCTCCTGCTGCCATCCATCCTGGACATTGCTCCCACAGAGGACAGCAGGACTCCCACAGCTGTCACCAAACTCCTGCTTGTACAACGTGCCTGTGTCTCTTCCCTAGCTGGAAAGATTTACAAACCTTTCACTTCAGTGTGAGGTTTTTACATTCTGTAAGGTAAAATTCAGAGATGCAAGGGAATCCCCAGCTTATATCTCTACAATATGGTTCAGACCCTTTTAAAGGGGTATTATTCATGAGAAATGTGTTTAGAAAAGGAAAAAAGAAAAGCCTACCCTGGGAAACCAAGTCTGCTCCAGTTTTTCCTTTCAAAATGTGCAACCCACACATTATCCAACTGTTCTTGTTTATGAGAATTAAGCAGTAAGGTCAGATGATTTATTTTGTTTAAGGTGTGTGAAGCACACAAAGTAAAGCAACAGAATAATCAAAGTTAAATTTTCAAAATATTTTCTCTTTAATACTCTAGGGCACCTCCAGAGAGCTGGTTTGGAAAGTGGGCTTTTCCATTTGGTCTGTGCAGTTTTACAGCAATGCTGCATTGTAGTTGCACTGTTTTAGAAATCCTTCTGTTCTTTCTCATGGAGAATAGAGATAAACTGCACTTTCTGTACTTTCTTAATCTCTGTGTTTGTGTTAAGTGCTCTGTAGCTATGACCAATGATATTGGGAGGTAGATTTTTTACTGACCAATGGTTGCTAGATTATTAATGGATATATAAAGAAGTTTCTGTAAATAAAACTCTCTCTTTCGCCATCTTGGGGGTTTCTGCCTGCTTCCTTGCCAGCCTTCTCTGCCCGCAGCCGCGAATATCACGAGATTAGCATCGATACTGCATAATGTTCTGTTTTTCTACTGGAAAACACTTCTTCATTTCCATGGTTGTCATCTTGTAAAAAAATTATTTGGGATTTACCAAGATTTTGGTTCTTCCTATGCCTTTTATTCACTAGATTTAAAAAATCTTCAGTGATTGATCTTCTCTACGTAAAGGTAGTAATACAAGATTGTACAAGTATATTAAGACATTTCTTACTGACAAATTTCCCTTGAAGAGATCCTTTATCATGTTACAGGCAAAATATGACACTGCTTCTTTCCCACTCAGAGCTGATTTATCCTCCTCTGGGCTATTTTGTTTCTCAAATCATTTTCTCATGATATCACACAGAACTTTACTGTGTTGTGCTGTTGGCTGGGGAGACGCAAGCTCAGACTAAGAGTTGAGGCACAGGAATTTCAGACATAGCTGTGACAGCTGAATTTTGGGGACTGGTTGTGAACACGGTTTACATCCGAGTCAAAAAGCAAATTACTGTGACTTAACAGAAACCTTTTCTCTCCTTTAGATAGGGAGGATGTCTGGTAGCAATTTCTGGGTTGGCCAACCAACAAATAACCCCAAACTTCGGCTATAACCATATCTTATCACAGCAGAGTTAGCACACTCTGAGAAGGACACGCTGTTGGATAGGGAATGGACACTGCCCTGGCTGGGATGTCCGTTCTGGCTGTGTCTGTTCCAAGGACTGTGGCTTGGTGCATGCTGCAAGTCACCAGCTCTCTCAAACCGCTAAAGTCATGCTCAGTTACACCTACACTATTCACAATATTCACAATTTGTGGAAATGTTCCACAAATGTCCTGGATAACTCTTTCTTTGTAACAATAGCTAACAGTTATATTCCTTCCCCATGACACCTAGAATTTTTTACAGACCCAAGGGAGCTTCACACACTGAGCATCTCCCAAATCCAGTATTAAGCCTCTAGCACAGAAAACCACTTGCTGACAAGGCTCCCTGATCCACCTTACTTTCACATGCACCTCCACAGTCACTTTGGCATTTCCATTGAAGGAGAAGCCAAGAATATTCCTTCCCTTCATCCAGTTTCTCCCAAGGGACAGACAAGCTTCCTCAGCCAGGAGAGGAGGGAGGCTACCCCTTCCGTGCAGGGCCAAGCCACACAGCAGCTCTGTCACCCCAGGGCTGCTGCCAGCTCTGTGCTGTGCCAGTGCTCTGGGCCGTGCCCTGGACTGGGACCAGCTCTCTGAATCTGGTCTCCCTGCTTCCTCAGATTGAGAAACACAGCCAAAAATGTAAATTCACAAAAAAGTGTTTCCACTGTTTACTTTTCCACAACCCCTTTTATATTCCTCATTTCTCCCTGCTGATTAAATGATGTTGCTGTGTCCATGTTCGCTGAAGTCTTTCATCTGCCATCCATGCTCCAGGCCACAACCACTTTGAGACTGAGTTACCTCCCTGACACATCCCTTGGTCTGCTTGGGAGAGCTTCCTCCCACTTAAGGTTGGAGTCTGGAAGCTCTGTGCTTCCCAGGTGTTCCCTTGAGTCATACAGGTATTACATACCCAGATGTCTCCTCATCACAGGCTTTTCTGGGACAGCTCCTATCCTTGGGCCAATGATGAACTGCATAGCAAAAACAGATCCCTGACACTTCCCTCCTACACCCTTCAATGCCTCTCCTGATCCGGGATTAACTCCAGTCTCTGACAGAGACAGAGGTCTGTGACAACTCTGCAAGATAAAATGGTCTGAGAGGTTTGCAGAGGACTCTGTAAAGGACTCTGGGGAAAGGCTACAGGCCAAGGACCCAGCCTATCTCCCTTCCAACACACACAGGCCACAGAGGTGGAAAGGACAAAGTAGAAAACTTGAAAAGCATAAAAGTAAAGGGAAAATAGAAGTAAAAACCTTGGCAGACTGATACACTTTGGGTGGAGATGCAGTGCCGGCAGCAGTGCTGTTGCTGTGCTGGCAGTAATTCAGAGCAGAACTGTGCTGTGCTGGATCCAGTGCACACTAAGGCTCTGAAAAAATTAAGGTGTCTCTGGGTGGATAAGAATAAATAAGAGCAGCATTATTAATCAGGTAGCTAAGGCTAAGTAATAGCACCAGGGAAAAGACATAAATGCAAACTTCTAAGTGTCAGAAGTGATTGTCTCCAGCTCCAGCTGTCTGCAAAGAGCTCCTGCAGCATTCCTGCAGGTCAGCTTTTGAAGCAAGTCCTTGAGGATCCCTGGCCTGTCAGAAGAGCTGGCTGACAATGGGGACATGTTATGGCTTTCTCCCTGCTCCACAGTGTGGGTGCTCAGCTCCAGGACTCCCTTGATCCCCAGATGCTCTTCCCCTGAGGCCCCCTGAGCACCCAGACAAATGGTTTGTCCTTCATTCCCGGGGTTCTGTACTGCGAGAATACATTTTTCGTTAACCCAGATACCACCAACTACTCACCAAAAAGGGGAGAGAGAAATAAAATAAGAATTCAATAATTCATTTGCTGTAATGGTGCAGAACATCTCCAGTTTTCCTGCCAGTATAAAACTATCAGACATGGCAGTGTTTCCTCCTATGCAAAATTATTGCTGTTTCTCTGTTACCACTTCTAGGATGTTTAAAGGGGGAAAAAAATCTTCAGTTCCTGCCTTTTCACTCAAATCAAAGAAATTATGTGTTTTTGCAACTTTTTTAACAAGAAGAGCTCCCCCATAAGACCTGCAATTCGTGATGGCTCTGGTATAACTCCCTACTTGTAGAATTGCTTGCATTTGTAAGGCACTATTTTCACATGATCTGGATTCAAAATTTAACTTGTTTTCTCTGATGTTTTTGAGCTTGTGTGTCTGCCTCTGGATAACTATTTTGTTTTCCAATTGAAAGTGTATATAGAACCATAATGTAGTTCAGGTAGGAAGAAACCTCAGGAGATCAACTGATCCAATTGCCCCTTGCTTTACATCAGTTTCTTTCCAAAACCAAATGCAATTATGTTATTTTGTTATATTAAACATCTTTGCTGCACTTTTTTGTGAAAGGGTGGCATCCTTTGGCAAGAACTTGAAGGCTGGCAGGAGAATATGCCAAGGACCTGTACCAGTGATGTTTAAACTCACTCTGATGGCTATATTTTTGTGCATACTAGGAAGAGACTTATTTAGCTGCTGATTTCTTCATATTAAATTGTTAGAACTAAGCAGGACCTCCCTCTGTAGCCCAGGGCTGCACTGAGAAATGAAGGCTTCTCTGGGAGAAAGAGATCATCTTCCTGCAGGGAACCCCAGGGAAGGGAGGGAGAAGGAAGGCAGGGAAGAGGCTGAATTAAATGCAAAGAGGTGAAAATAAGGTCTGTGAGGCAGAACCGGGAGGGGAGGGACACAAAACCGGGAAGGAGATGAGCAGATAAAAAGGCAACTGAGGACAAAGAGGCCAGGATGTAAAATTAAGGGCCAATACAGTGACTGGCTGGGCTGAACAATGCAAGGAGCAGGGAAAACTATTTAATACGAACATGGTTAAAGCTCTGTAACACACAAGCAGCCAAATTATTAGATCCCAAGGTGAAACTTGTTCCTCCCTGTTGCTATAGGCAGATGGAAGGACATGAGCCTGTCTGATGCCAATTGCCCCTCCTCTGTTGGTACCAGAGGTGCTGACAGGGGCTGCAGCTGCAGGAGGGAAGGTCAGACACCAGCACAGCTCAAGGTGACAGAAGCTCAAAGCCCACTGGTGGCACAGATGGAAATCAACTATAACCAGTGCTCTACCCTTCAGCCACTCTTGCTTCCCCCTTGCCCCACTCTGCACAGCTGCCCCTAAGCAGACAGATACAAAACCACAGTTTTATCTGGAATAATTCTCAAACTGAAAAGTTTCCTTCACAACTGATACATTTACCTGTACATAAGAGGCTGGAGCTTATGACCAAAACAAATACCAGAATTTGGGTTTAACATATTGTTGTTTGACCCAAATTAATTCTAATCCAGTTAATTATCTGGGCACTACAAAAAAAATATTTCCAATGATTACAGAGCAGCAGGAATTACAGTCAGTTCATGCCTTGCCTCACCAATTAAAATAAAGCATGAGGGGACAGGCAAGTTACTGGTTTCGGCTTTGATTCAACACAGTATTTCAGCACGAGTTTCAGCTTTAATTGACTTTCACTGTGCTAAAATACTTTGCTGAAATGAAGCCTCAAAAACCTTTTTCCCCCACTTCTAATTTAATCACACCAGCCCCCAAGACATGATAGCACCTTCTGAACCACAAGTTCCCTGACTGCTGTGGGAGAGGCTGCTGCAAAATCAGTCTCTCATCAGCAAGGCATGTTGAAGCTTTGGAAATTTGAATAATTTCTTACTCTTCTAGAAGCCCTTTAGGGGTTGGGCAAACTACAGAGATTCCTTCAAGCCTTTCTAAGGTGGTTTGGAACCAGAGACTGTAATTTTTGAAGCTAATAAATATTGTAGTTTCATTTTAGTGTATTATTAATATATTTTTTAATTTTAAGAATATAATTTATTTTTAAAGTGAAATAATTAGATTTTAATGTCCTGGATTGAGAATTCCCTGTGGCAGAATCCTTCTGTAAAGGATCCAACTCTGTGTAGGGGTACACAGGGAGAAGGACTCCTCTGCTGCTGCCAAGGCACTTCTCCTCACCTGACCTTCAGGTGAATCTGTGAAAATCTGGGTGGCTGCAGGAAGTTTAGGATGGAGTGGTTGCATATGTGACTTAAAAGAGAATTCTGAAGTTGCTGAATTTCCTGTTAATAAATCTGATTTCTCTAGAATAATCAATAAGATGTGGAAAATTGCATGAGATTAGGCATGAAAGCCAGAGCAGTATTTTGCACTGTGATTTATTTTATACAGCAAACACTTAATAAGAGGTGAACTAAGAGTCACAACCTGAGGTCTTTAGTAGTTGGCCTAAAGTATGCAGCTAAGATTGTATCTCTGATCAATACCTGACATCCTTTTCAGGAAACACAGACAAATCTGTATGTGCATATTTTAGGTTACTATTTCTCTTGATGTCATTGAAGACCTGCCAATAGAAAGCTCTGCTCCTAGTGTTTGAATAAAATAAGGAATTCTCCAGTGTAAATGTGATGATGGATGGGAACACATCTAATTCACATGAGGATCATGGTGAGCCAGCTCCGTTTGGATCATCTCAGATTCAGCTGCCAGTTCTGAACATTTCACAACTGAATCATTATACACGGTGCAACAAATACTGCTACAGCCAATCTCTGGAGCTGGGTAAAGAGCTCCCTAAAGCACAAACAACAGATCCTCCCTGTCCATTATGGGCTGAAACATCTATTACCCAGACTTAACATATATTAACATGTGTTACCAGCAGTGAGATAACAATTCAGTCCAGAAGCAGGTGAAAATCCCTCACTCTGCACAGGAGGAAGAACAAAGGAAGAGCATTACTCAACAAATGAACACTTCCCAGGCTGGGTGATTGCTTTGCCAACGACACAGCAGTGCTATTGCAGCCTGTGCCCTCAGCCTCCAGGGTCCATCCACTCCTCCCGAGCTGGGCTCCCCTCACCTGGCAAGCAGCAGCCTGATGCAGAAGTGAGAACCAAACCATGTTTTTGCCAGGGGTGAAGGGCAGAGTCCAACCACAGCGGCTCCCCTAATTTGAATGCTGACACGTTTGCTGCAAGTGACCTTTGTGATATCTCATGGAATGCAAACAAGTGATAACACTGGCAAGGAGTGGGGGGCACTGTGACTGAGGGGGAAATGCATATTTTCCACATCACATCAGTCCAATTATCAGTTATTGTCCTTTGAAAAATCTTTTAACTATGCTTACAGCTCCAAGAGTGTAGCTGCTTAACCCTCACACCACTCAAATTGCAGTTTTGCCCCATGAAAATGAGTTGAGCCCAAACCCAAGCCTTTTTTCACGAGAAACAAGTCACACTTCACATTTTATCTGGTGCTTTCTACAGAGCAGCAGGAGAACAGCCAAGCTGGTAAAACTCTCATGAAGGAATCCCAGTATATCCTCACCTATCTGGCAAAAGCAGTGCTGCAGTTCCTTATCAGTGGGGCACCAGTGACACGCTTAATTTTGGGACAGGCTCCAGTGACTACTGAAGGTGAGTTATGGAGAGCACAGGCAGCAATTCCTTTGTGCTACTGATGATTCGTGGTAGGAGATTTTTTATGGTGAACCAAGGATTACAACCCTGTTTCTGTAATTGTTTTCTCTGACTTGGATTCATGGAGCCATGGTTTACCACGCTGCAGTGTCAGTGAGCACAGTTCACAGAGCAGACTTGCCCAACATTTTGTCTCATCATCTGTGTTCCTTTCCTTCTCATATTTGACAGAAAACTGAGTGGGCAACATCTTCATTGATAAACTCTTCTCTGGCCACATCCCCTTCAGCTTAAGCATCAACATCCTCTCCTGTTTTGTGCTGTTTTACCCTACCAGCATGGATCCATCATTGACACTGACTGAACGCATTCCCACAGCTAAGCAGAGATGGACGCCATGAAAGCTGATGGTGAAAGATAGGAGAGATTCCTATTTTAAAGCCACCTAAAGTATTCGGTCACCTAAAGTAATTCAGATTTTCAATGTTTGGCAATTAAACAACTCATTAGGAGATACTATCAAAGAAGTGCAGGTTCATTGGGACTATACAGGAGGCTTTCTTTTTGGTTTTCATCCAAATTTTGCAAAAATCTCCAAAAGTTACCATAACTTCCGCCATTTTACTCCAGTAAAAGCTGCATTTTCAGAACCAGCCTCCACCTTTCAGGAGCACCCAAGTGACAGTCAGTGTGAGATCCCACAGATAACCAGCAAAGCACAACCCTGGCTCATGCAAAGATCAAGGTTGCAGCCCATGGAGCTGAGAGCTGCAGAGCAGAGAACACACTGTCCAGAGAGCTCTCTCTCTCTCTCAGAGAGTAGCTTTGAAGTACTTAATTTAAAAGAAAGCAAAGAACAGTGGATTAAAGGGGAATGTGGTGTTAATAAAGACATTATTTTGTGCTCCTGTAATACTTGTGTGTAAGTGAGGCACATGAAAGCCCCGGAGAAAGAGACATGCAAAGTGCCCTAGAGAATGAGGACTTGAGTTTTCAAGAAAATGGGATTTGGGGGAAAAAGTCATTGCTTTAACACATAGCTACCTGCCCAATCTTTGTCAGGTGGTTGCAAGACAAAACAAACCCAACATTTCCAAGTATAAAGTTATCCTTTGTATCCACAGAGTTATCCAGTCCCTTCCCTGCAGGACAACTTGTTAGCACGAATCCATAACAAAACTGGAGCTCCAGAGGAGCATTAACTCCTTGTTCTTTCCACACTGGGACCTTTGCTCACACTGGTGGTTTCAGATTCCCAGGCCATCGGTGCACTATTAACAGCAGGACAGCTGTAAAGCAGGATGAAATATTTTTCTAGGTAGTAGCCAAGGAGGAGAGGAACAATCTCTCCCTAATCCTTCTCATTTAAAAGCTGAAAAGGGAGAATCTGTCTAAATCCTCTTGCAAGGAGCTAGAAGTCAAGTTGGGAAGATGTTGCAATTTACTGCCGTATTGTGTCAATAAGCAATCCAGAAGGGAATTACCAAAATCATAGTCATCTTCTTATCCCATTTCCTTTCATGGGGAAGAGAGAGAGAATTCTTTTGCACAAATTGTAAGTGGAAAAATTATGTTTTCCCACTATAGAGCATTGGCCAAAGCCTGGAGTGACATAAATAAATACCACTGGAAAGCAAGGGAGGAGGGAAGGAAGAAAAGGAAAATTATACAAGCTCTACCCGTCTTGGGACATGGCATATTAAAAATGCCATTGGAGTTTACTGCGCATTAAAAATGTCACTATTAGATTGTTTTCTCTGGGACTGTGGTATATTAAACCAGTCAGAGACTTAGAATGTTCATTTTGTTTCTTGAGCTGTCTCTTTTGCCTGACACACATTTTCCTACTGCCCATGTACAGCTGCTCTTTTGGCATCAGCCATCACACAATCTAAGTGCTAGAGAAAGTAATCCAAGTGGTATAAAATGTAAGTACCTCTTGAGAAGAGGGAGTAAAGTGCAAAACGTCTCTCAAGAACCTTAGGAGACAGCTCTTGCAAGCCCCCTGAACAGAGGCTGATCTGGCTGTCACTGGAGGAAACAGAAACTCTGGTTACTTAGGTGAAAAACGGGTGTTTTTGTTGTAGAATAAATTCTGTCTACTAGGCATGATTGCACATCAGATAATTATACAAGGGCTCATTCCTTCCACTGCAGAAATTAGTGAAAGAAATTCTTCAGCTTATCTTCAGCATATCAGACCAGACAAGCACAATAATCCTGGCAGTATTAAGAACGCACTTCAAGTTCTTTGGATAAAAATACACCAGAAGAAATGTCTGCCATCCATACTTCTCCTGGGTTTAGACAGAAGATCTGTGAGCTATTACACATTCCACAGGCGCAGTAGTTTGCATCTCCAAACATGTCCTCCTTCAATTCACAGTTGATAATTAAAAAACTACCAAGAAAGACCCTGTAGCCTGTACTCAGAAATGGTACAGACCAGTCAGAGACTGGCAACAGTAAATTCTCCCTCACAAGCTGGTTTCTGGCATGTATTAGTTGTCAGATTTCTCTCACCTTCTTTTTTTGTGTAGTTTTTTGTGACAGGGGAAAGTAAAGGAAATCTTTATTGCCCGCCAAAGCTTATGTCTGTTTACCAAGCACACTTCTCTCTGTGCTAATACACGTGTTTTTACCTTTTAAACTGCAGTTTGGCAGACTTTACAAGTGTTACAAGATGACAGCTACTGGAAAGGAGCATTCCCAGGCAGCAGGTGAAGCTGTTCAGACCTGTCATTGCCATGCTTCATTTTTAAGAATTAAAACCTATTTTTGTTAGTAAAAAAGGAACAATAAGGAAATAGGGAATGAGCTTGCACTTCAGTAATCTGCCCCAGAGTTTAGCTACTCTTGCTTTTCCACTTGACCTTGCTACTGGACTGAAGAGCAATGATTTACTACTAAAACATTACCACTTATCTCTTATTTAAATTTGCATATTTTAACTTGAGCTGCAAGATCATGCTATCATTTTGGCTGCCAGATTAAAGGATGTTTTTAGGGAGGCACCAAGAAATGGGGCCCAGGCTACCTCTCAACTCTTGCTGCCAGTTTCTATCATGGCCTCAAAACAATTCAAACGTGAGAAGCATCACCGCTCCCTGAACATCCCGGGCATAGCACGGACAGCCCTAAGCTGTGTCTGTCCGTGAGAACAGGGAAATGCTGCTGTTTGCTCTGAAAGCCTTTGCCCTTAAATACAAGTACACTCTGCTCCCCTTTTGCTCCACAGCTAACAGAGACAGGCCTGCGGGATGACTTCCCCAGTATTTACATATTTATGCTCTGTCCTGTATTAGTCAGTGTTTCTGTCTCCAGCCTGTAACCTTTGGTCAGGTCTGGGATGCGCCTGCAGTTTCTACAGTTGTGCTGGAAGACAGATTCCTCCTGGCACTTCAAAACACTGTGGGGAGAGGTAGGGAGGGTTTTTATCCTTAACCTTGTAGGTGCCCAGCTTCTGCTTGCAATAGCACCTCTTGACTTCATGGGCTGAGTGCTGCGGAGGAGGATTTCAGGGGCTGCAGCATCCCAGGTGACAGAGCACGGACAGGGACATCTGCTTTGGGGAGACTTTGCCAAAGGAGCAATTCTTGCTATAGCTGGGCAGGCACAGCCCTGAGTGAGGGACAGCATGACACAGGGCAGGAGCAAACAAAGGAGCAGGAGTGAGGACTTCCTGAGCTGGCACTGCCACTTAGAGAAAAGCCTGGCCCACCTTCACCTTCCCAAGTTCATCCATATGGTTTAGGAGCAAGCCACTGCTGTAAATAGAGGGGTTTTTTTCATTGACACCATGCTCCTGCTTCACTGAGAAGTAGTTGAAATATCCCATATAAAACCAAAATCCACAACAATGAAAAGTTGTTTTGGCTTTTACAAGAGAAAGGCTTCTATAGAAGCCTTTCACAGCCCCAAAAGTTTTTGAAAGGCCACTGAGAGGAATATTGTAAGATTTGGATTCATAGCAAAAACAAGGCTCATCCAAACACTCCCACTGACTGTGGCCAGCCTTGGACTGGACCCATATGTGAAACGTAAGCAAAACATCCTCAGAGTCCTTCACAATATAGTGGATTACAGCAAGAGTGTTTTTTATTTATAAAACATGGGGTTATAACAAAAGGACATTGCTATGTTCAGGCCCTTCCTTTGCCCCTCTCCAAACATTCAGGGCAAAAGGCAAAGGGACTGTTCTCACACACATGGATACATCACTGCCTCAGCAAACACATCCACAAATTTGTTTCCCCTGCATAAAACTAAAACAAGCAGAAAAATGTTTTTCTTCCAGTGTTTGCTTTCTATTTATTTTCTGTTGCTACCTTTGTGCCTGCAGCAACGTCAATGTTCCTGAGCCCCAGGACCCACTGGTTTTGCATCTGTTGCCTTTCAAACCCCAGGGAATGGCACTAGAGTAGCTCTCCCTCTGCAGCTGGCAGGCACAGGACTGTTCTGGAGTTGGGGTGAACAGGCAGAATGTTGGGAATATAAATGCGGCTCCCAGTGGGACAGAGATTAGAGCTGGGATGGGACATACCAGCTCAGTTTTGCTTCCAGCAGATTTTTAAGGAATTGGAGCCTTAAGTTACCTCTTTAAGAGTTGCGGCATTATTATTATTATTCCAAGTTTCTCTATTGTTATTTTTAATTTCTTTGTTGTCTTCCTGACTGTTCACAGAAAGCAAAATACTGAAAGGTCGCTGGCAGATTCATGTTCATTTCCGAAGGTGAGCAAACACCTGCAGGGATTTATTCACCCAATTTCTAGCAGAAAAAAATAATCAACTTATTGGGGGAACAAATACCCAAGCCTAACTGCACATATCTAATCAGGGCAATCTCAGACTCCTGCCATTCAGAACTTCACTGTTGTTTCCTCACTACTTGGGAGCATCACTTTCTGTGTTGAAAAATGACAACCTCTTCCTGCAAAGATCCAGGACTTTAAATTTTGGCACATTCTGGGCACTATAAGAACCATAAATAACAACTTACTGAATTAATCTCTCTCCACTAGGCATGACTTTCCCAAACTTGCATAATGTGTGAAATCATTTATTGCTGGGAGACCCGTTAAACAGGCAGCCAACAGAAGCCCATTGCATCTTATTGTTTGAGGCCTAAACCTCAACATTATTTATTTCTAAGCTAGTTTTTGGGTACATACAGAAATTAAACCCTTGTAAAATCATTTTAATTTCCTGCTCCCGTTCTTTGGGCACAGAGTGGACCTGTAAGATAGTTCACTTCCTTTTTTTTTTCTTTTTTTCCACATTACTGGTAAACTCCATTTTCAGCCAGGATGCCCATAAACAAAGCTCATGTCAGACAAGGCAAAGGTTCCAAGACAGACTGTTACTAGCTCATAGCCAGAGTGTTTCATTTTAGATTTCATCCCCATTTAAACCATGAAAATCTCAGTAAGTATTGAATTTAAATCCACTGTCACTTTCTCCAGGCTCTTGTCAAAGGACTTGTTATTAATTTCTGTTTTACGGTACCTCCTAGATCCCTATCCCCATGCTGAACGGGACCACACTGCATGAAGCAGAGTCTTCGTCCCAGAGAGTTTGGGATCCCAGACAGACCAGACAAAGGATAAGAAAGAGGTGCTATGTTTCCAGCATGTGACATTCAGCAAATCAGAGGGTTCAGAAGTATAACTCAGGATTCACAAGTCTGAATCAGAATCTTATCTACCACATCAGATTTTATCATCCTCTTGTCAAATGAAACCAAGTATATACATACAACAAGGGGTACATGTGGATGTAGTAAAGCATATGAACATAAGCTTTTTCTGTAAGAAAGGTTCTGTCCCTTTTACAGGAGCAACCACAAAACCTCCCAAGCCTCTCAGATCCATCCGAATCCTCCCTTTTCTCATGTGCTAATGGCCCCTGTCCCACAGCCCCCTCTCACACAGAAACAACAGTTCACTGGAGAACAGTTTCTGTAGGAGAGCACAATGTTGGGATATGTGTTTACCGAAAGGTATGTTTGTAATTTCTCTTCCTGTTGGTCCTGGTGCCCTATTTCTGTGTGCCAAAAGGCTGAGCAGCAGGCTGCCTGTAAGCAGGGCTCTCTTATTCCCTGCTCCAAGGCCTGTGGGACTAGGCAGCTATCAAGAGAAAGGTAATTACACAGGCAAGCCTGAACTTCCAGCCAGGGTTGCAATGTGTGTAAAACCCTGACTGTCTGGTGAAGCCCTGGGTTGCCACAGGCCCTCAGTGTCAGCAACACAACTGTTTTCCATGCCAAGCTACCTGAAGCCTGTCAGAGTAGGTTTAATTGTTGATCTTCTCTGCAATGCCCGGAGTATAATATGATATTGGCTAGGCCAGCTGTCCCAGGGAAACAGTCCAGGGAATGGCTGCTGTCTCATCCCTCATTGCTGAGGATCCCTCCCACAGCAAGCCATCCCTGCAGGACTGTGCCCATGTTCACAGAACACTACAGAGGAGCAACTGGGAACTCCAAAGCAGAGCAGCAGCTGGCAGCAGCACAGCAGAGCCCTCACTCCTGCTGTACCATTTCTGGGAGTTTCCACTCAGATCACTGTGCTGCTGGAAGGAATGCAGATCTGTGTCAATCTGAATTACAGTCAGACTTGTGGGTGTTGAAAGAATGGTAAAACAGAAACAGACTAATGAGGTAAGTAAACATGCTGTAGGAAAAGTCAGAAGGAATGCACCAACAGTATTTTCTAAAGCTACCTTCCCCAATACTCATGGTGTGATTCATATGTCTGCTAAAGCACTGCAGAAACCCTGGACTAGTTACACAATTCTCATCGTGGGTTTGTGCGAAATTATGTCATCCCAAATGGTCATTCAAACCAAGAGTTACTGACAAGAGAAGGGATGAAAGAAAAAGTTTCTGTTGTTCTAGACACAAAAAAGACTGCTAAGGAAATAACTTTATAACCTGAGAAGAGTCTGCAGCTTTAAGAAATTCTCCCCTAAAGGTTGTAAAGCTTTTACTATGCAAAGCATTTTTGCTATTATATACGCTGGCGGCCACTAAGTGCAGCTATTTTTTCTGGCGGTCATTCAGAGGAGGTCAGGACTGATAAAGTGTTTAACAGAGTTTGTTTGGGTAGATACATCTGTGTTTTTAACCTCCCATACAGTCTCTGGTGTCCTTTTAAAAGATGCTGGATGTTCCTGAGTCTAATAAATTACAGGCTTTATTTTTATTTGCCATTTTTTATTATTTATCATGCCACAGCAAAGAACATCTTCTTCACATTGCCCACACTTTTCAGTATGGATTACACAAGCGTATAAAAAATAGGATTTTCCTTTGCTGTGGGGCAGGGGTGCAGCTTACACAGAGCTTCTGTTTCCTTGGGAAAGGCCATGTGGAGGTGTGGCCTGTCACTCACTCCTTATACCTTGGGGTGAGTTCATGCTTGAGAGGAACCAAGAGGGGAGATTGCAATCAAAGGGCAGGGAAGCAAAAGGTGTGTTGAAAGGCTGTAGCAAGCAGCCCAAGATGGAGCTTCCAAAAGGAAATGTTTTCAGGTCACATGAGCACCAGGAAAAATATCCTAAATAATTGAGAAGGACTGTGATAGCAGTTTAACACTCCCACTGGATGGGTTTGGTAGGGCAGGAATTGAAACATAGCCCCAGCATAAACTCTCTGTACTGCATGGAGCAAACCAGGGGAGCTCTCAGCACCCCACTTTCCTGCCTGGCTGCACTGCATGAGCACAAGGTCAACAACCTCAGTAACAACTTCTGCTACTCTTTATGAGTACTCTGTGTCCAAAACCTAAAAAGAAACATTGCTAGGACTACAATGCTTCAAAATGCTGTGCAAACATCTGCTGACTGTGAAGGAGGTGAGACTTGATATCACCATTTTTCAGACGGGAAAGTAAGACAGAACATCCATGGAAGTAAAAAGACATTTAAATCCTAAATGTGAGAGGATCCGGACATCAGAAAACCATTCCGTACATTTCATAAAGCCTTTTGTATCCAGAGACACCACTGTCCTGGATGTGTGGCTCAGGTAACCCCACCACTTACCTGAGCTTGTCTGCTACAAAAATGACGCGGCGCTCCAGCAGCAGAGAGGCAAAGATGCGGATGATCTGCCGCACGCTGAGGCACTTGAAAAGGCATTCGAAGTCCACATGTTCCAGGCGGGAGTCCATGGGCCTCCGCAGCTCGATGACCTGGGCACAGGCAGCAAACAGCAGTCAGCATCGCCGGGCAGGGCTGGCAGTGCCGGGGTGCCAGGAAGCCCAGCCTGGCCCTCCAGCACCGCCCCGTGCTTGCCTGCTGAGGGCACACAGAATGAACCCCAGCCCCAAGTGCAAACTGAGGCTGCAGGCACAGCACTCCAGAAAAACTGTGCATTGCACAATTCTTCCAAGAATACAGCTGTGTGCACAGCTGCTGTCATTTCCAAGGGAAGCGTAATTCTCCCTTACAAACATTCTGTCAGAGATGTAAAGCTCGGCTGAGACAAGAGTATGAAGCAAGTAATAATCAAACATAGGAGCTGGAAGCTTACAGGGTTAAAACAGCCACAAAGACAAGGTAAATTTGGCTCTAAGCTTGGCTAACAATTCATATTACCATCTAGATAGGAGCCTGGGGCTCAAATAAAAGGCCAGAAAGATTTTAAACCAAATTTACTTCATTTCCTCTCTTCTGTGATGTGAAATTCACTAGATAATGTTTAAAACCTTTTTCTTTTCTTATAAAGATACGTACATATATGTATATATATACTTAACTGGGGAGTCAGTTAGATGGTGAGTTGTGACATCCCTTTATAGTCTAATTTTCATACTTCATCCATGACCTCAGGCCCTCTCCTTCCTTTTCTCAAATGCCTTTTCCTTGATTCCTTTGTTATATCTTCCTTTTACTCTGCAATTGACATGCTCAGATGTGGAACTTGAAGACAGAGGACAGAAAAAAGAAGAGGGAAAAATAACATGAAGAAGAGAGTTACAGAAGGAGAAAAATATGAAGCACAAGATAGCAAATGATGGACCACTGAGAAATTTGAGGAAACAGAAGGGAAAGAGAAAAAGCTGGCCACCTTGAAGCTGTGTTGAAATCTCTGAATATATATTAACAGGCACATATATACATCGTCTTATTTCCATATGTCCAAAAATCACTATCGCTTTATTGCTTTAGACCATTCTTACGTTTTTATGCACACGACACCACATTTCACCAGCAGATTGGATCAGGTTTAAACTGGAGTAGCCCTTACAAAATTCCCCACAAATACTGTTTAAAGGATATGCTCAAGATCACAGGTAAATAAAGTAAGTTCATATCAGTTTAGTTGTGATATTGTTTGCGATCAGTAACACACAACTGTGAAAAGAAAGCCACTCTTAGAGCATAGATTTGATAAATCTGTGCATAGATTTGATTTTTTAAGCCTGAAATACAGGAACATTATGATGAACAGACACCCATCACTCAGCTATTGCCCCAAAGAGCAGTAAGAAACAAATTGTGGAGTGAGAGTACACCAGGAATACCTTCCCAGAAATGCTGCCTGCCTAACTCTTCCTCATGATCAGCAAAGATGCCCACTTCCATTCCTTAGCGCTTGGGTTGCAAACTCAAATCAAGTGTATGTGCCAAATCACAAGAAGCTGATTCTACTGCAAACCTTCCAACACGAAAATTTTGCTGCAGGGTAGGATGCAATGCAAGTTACGGCAACTTTTACAAATACCAGGGATGTTTTCTGCTGCCTGGCAAAGCCTGCTGCCTCAGTCTGCTCATCACAAAGAAATATACTGTCTGCTTCCCAATTAATCATCATCTTTGTTTAGGCAAGAGGAGCCACAATGGAAGGACAAGATTCTGTTCCTAATTAAGCCAGTGCATTCCATTTAAATAACGAGTTTGTACTAGCACAACAGAGAGCAAAGCTCAGCCAGAAGAGAGTGGTTTGTTTGTTGGAATTATCTCAATGTTTTTCTCTAGAAGAGTTCAGGAGCTTGAGCAGAGGATAGAGAAGTTGCAGATCCACGGTTCCCAGATACATTCACACAGAAAAAGCATTGTCAGTTCTTTTCCCTGGTATGCCAATCACCCTTTCAGATGCTGATTCTCCAGAAGAAAATGGTGGTGACTTTAAAACACCTTGTATGTCACTTATACAAGGAGCCCTTTACATTTCATACCAGCTTCTGCCATACATTACAGCCCCACTCCATTGAAGTCAGTGGCGTTACACTTAGAGAAAATATGATTCAATGCAAAAATAACAAAGGCACTGTAAAACTATCCCTAAGGAATGCAAAGTAACCCTAAAGAGGAGGGGTTTTTTTCCTGGTTTCACTAACTGGCACAAATTCTATTTCGACCTTCAGTAATGTATATGCTTGCCCATCTGAGTGGAGCTACTGCATTCTTAGATAGGGGCATGCAGAGAACAGAATTTGACGTGGTGAATGGCTGGCCAGCCCCAAGTTGCAAAAGCTTTTTAATCAATACTGCCATTTTCCAGTAAGGCATATGTTGTCTAATGCTAGGCTTCTAGCTACTTGAGTCAGGAATAAAAAGAAATTACATATATTATATGCACACACACACACACACAAAAATTTTATATGACATGCTTTTCTTTGAGGGCCAGTTAAAAGGTATTTATTGCCAAAGAGAGCCATTTAAATGTTGCTGGTCACTCCTACCAAGGTCAGGACCAACAGTAATGAGGTTTGAAATAACAAGCAGCTGCTGAACTCAGGTGCAGACAACAGGAGAAACTCACACTTGCTGTTATCACTGTGATAAAGGCCAGCACTGCTGCAGTCTCTGAACTGCACTAGGCCAGGCACACTGGGACATTTGTGTTGTGTGCTTTTCTTACACACAACTTATTAATCAATATAAAATAATAAATACATAACCACAAATTGGCTTATGATCATCAATGGGAGCTATCATGAGCATATCTGCAGTGGTGCAGCTCCTGCACTGCTCATTTTGAGGGTGTGCCACCCCACATCCCTGCAGGATCTGTTTGTCTTCTCCTGTTTTTCTTTTGCTGTTTTGATACTGGAGTGGTAAAGGGAAAGGCTTTGACTTTTAATGTTTGCAGTTGCTTTTTACCTCGTTTCCAGCTCCAGGCAGGAAGGTTTTGACTTTGATTGTCTTTCCAGGTGCAGGAAAAGGAGATTCCATCAGACTTCTCATAAATGGATAAACCAGGGCAGCAGATATTCCCCTTCTCCTTTCAACCTCATCCAGGATCTGGTCCATTAGTAAGACATAAGTGAGAAAGAGACAGAACATGTCAGCATCACATACACTTTTGAAGCATCCTTTGACCCACACGTGCTTAAACACATGGTGGATCTAAGTTAACTTCTCTGCCCTGTATTTCTTCACTTTTGTCAAATGCACGGGATGGGATCATACTCTAAAAATGATGCATTTTCCGGTTACAAAATGAAGCCTGTTTGTGAATGCCAGAGGCAAGGAAGAATTCATAAATCTGGAAAAGAGCAAGAAGACTCAGCACGACTAAAGGGATCTATATGTTGGGATTTTGCCTGAACAGGGCGAGCTGAAGGAGACAAAGATGAAGTCCCATGATCACAGGCCTAGTCAGCTTCACGTCTCAGTGATACATCTTGAAATTTCTATCAAGGAAAAGCTTTCTTCTGCACTGGGCATCTCTTCCATTTCAACTGAGAGGGCAGGAAAAACCCAGAGCAGAAAAGACAGCAGTACTGCCACACTATGATACCAGGACAGAGCTCCTGAAAGGGTCCCAGCAGTGGCTGTCAGGTCACAGACTGTGCTGAGCTGGAGACCACATGCAGCTCCTAAAGCCCAGCTGTTCACACTAGTGCCGGCATTAAGGCCATCTTCTCCTGAACATGATGCAGAGCAGGCAATCTAGTCTTGAAATAAGCAGATGGAACTTCTTACAGATAGAGGAGACTATTACTGTCTTCTCTTTTTGGTCACATGTGGCAACATAAATTAGATCACAGCTAAGTTTTCCCATGTTAGACAGAGCATATAGATGATAAACCTAAGGAAGACAGAAAGCAAGGTTCAAAGCAGTTAGTGGTTTGACCTGCAGTGGTGATCTTTTAACCACCACTCCAGAGCAAAAGGCCATACAAGAGTTAGTGTGTCTGAGCCAGGCATTTTCTCTTGTTTCTCTTGGAAATGATTTTCACTGAAGCAGAACATTAAAAGACACTTAAGCAGAAGCTGGTGACCTGTAACGATAGCTGGTGACACCAAATGCCAGCAGAGGATTCACTGGTGCATAGTTTCCCCTTCCTCCTTGTGACATAGTGAAGGCCTAACCAAAGCAAAGCTGCCCCTGTGTACATAACTTGCATTCCAGTCCATGGAAGTGCCAGATAACTGTAAAAGGGGAAATGAAGTTTGCTCTTGATGTAATTTGCAGCACAACCACCCTCACCAAACAGAACCAGCTGCCCAAGTGGGAAGCAGCAGTGCAGCAGGGCAGTGCCCCAGGTCCCTTGGTGCTCCTGCACACTGCCAGCACACAGTTGTGTTCCTGCAGCTGCCATTTGATGCTTTGCATTGCTGGAGTTGGGGTCATGTGTGTGTCAAGTGCCTGCCCCAAGGACCTTCACAATGCAAACAAAAGGAGCATTTAAACCAAATAAAAGTTGAACAGAGATGCCAAGAGATAAAATGGTCAGAAACATCTGTCGAAACCACAACCAAATGAACTGGCTGGAAGTTAAGATATCTGTGGTCCTCAAGTTTGTCTCAGCAATAGGTATTACAACAGCGAGTGAGCATAAAAGGCTTTGTGGAAGACAAAATTAATGCAAGTTATCAGAAATAGGATGATAAACATTTTAAAACAGAGGAATCTTTTTGCTTTTGTGATAAATAATATCCAATATTTAAGATCTCATGGTCTTTCATCATTCACAGTGTAAGGTAAAGATAGCTATTCATTGTACTAATTCAGCAAAGTGCACCATCGTTTTTTTTTGCCCTCTTTCACTGAATTTATCAAGTAAGGACCACCTAGGTTCCTCTTCCTAAGCTGGAAAAAGAGAGTCTCACACTTTTCAAGAACTTCTGTCTCCATCCACATTTCATCTGTCTTCAAAACCAG
Organism: Origma solitaria; assembly: GCA_013397895.1. Taxonomy (NCBI): domain Eukaryota; kingdom Metazoa; phylum Chordata; class Aves; order Passeriformes; family Acanthizidae; genus Origma; species Origma solitaria. Next base: position 2,490,223 of record VZRL01007093.1, read on the forward strand.
CAGGGATGCTAAGGCTCCAGCGCTTCCTCCTTCATTGAACAAGTGTTCCCTTTCCAAATGCAGTGCTTGGAGAGTGTGCTGTGGAGCTGTGCTAAATCCAGCCCCATGTGCTGCCATCGGGAGGTGACAGCCCTGTGCGGGACAGCACTGCTGTGCTCAGACTCCAGTGTGGATGGACTCCTCCTGAGGCCCTGCCCCTCCACGAGCCCAGGAGTCGAAAAGCAGCACAGGTGTGTTACAGCCCCCGGCAGGGCCCGGTATAGAGCTGAGCAGGAGCTTTCCTTCCTACACACACCAAGAATTCCAGGCGTGTGTGGCCAGGGCCTGACTGCCACAGCCTGGGAACAGCCCCTGCTGGAGCCAGGGAAGGTACACTCACCCATCAGCCTTGGGCTCACTTTGGCTGGATGATCACACGCTTTTTCCCAGGTTACAGACTGAACTGGGAAAGCAGATTATTTGCAATTTTGGTGCAATGACCTTCCTTGTCTGGCCTTACACCTCAGCCACAATGATACTTGGTTGTTAAGGAAGATACTTATTTTTTTACCTTCTCCCAATTCTTCCTTTGAAAAACAGTGCACTGTCAAAATCAGATAAAAACATAATGGCAAACAAAGAGCCTCAGGAGATCTGTCCATACCACAGGTCTGGTGAGCTGGGTGATCTTCCCAGAACAATACCTTCCACTTCACTCTCAGACAGCTGTGTTTAGATATATATTCTAAGAGACACTGTTATAAACCCTTGATTTCAGAACTTTATGAAAGATGGCAGAAGCAGAACTGCAATTAAGTATTGCAACCCAACTGTTGTTCTTCACATGAGGCTCGTGCTAAACAAAGTTTTCTCTAGAAAAGCTTGAAACCTGCTTTAAAGATAATATTCCATATTACTATTAGATCATATGAACAGTGTAAATGCTATCATTTTTAGTAACATCAATAATTTACATGTTCATTTCAACTTTATTCCTATGAAAATTAACAAGTAAAACCTGTGAAAGTTGTGTGAGATTTCCCATATCCGAAGTGAAAACCTCTGGCAAATTAAAACATTATCAATTAAAACTGGGCCAATTAAAAGATCATCTGTGCTTTATCATAGACTCCTAGGGTGAAAAAAGAAAGTGTCACTAGTGTTAAGTGTATAGAATTCACATATCAAGTAATCTTTTTTCTTAACCTCCTCATTCCACAGGGTATTGGAGTAAAAGTGGGACTGGCCCATCATCCAAACTGTGCATGCCAAGAATTACAGCTCAGCACAGAACGGCTGTAGAAAACAATGGAAAAAACTTCAGTCAGCCAGATCATACAGACACCCAGATGTTTTCTGAATCAATTTCTGCCTCAGTCACAGAAGTAATAAGACATTCTTTGATGAACCAAATAATAGGGATGGAATATCCAAAACAGCAACTGTAAAATAGTCATCTCCCATCAAAGGAAGGAATTCTTCCAGTCTGGTTCATCACTGTGGATGTGTCTCAGTAAACAATCAAATTAAAAAGCAATATTAAAGAACATCTCCTTACCTTGGAAAATAAGTCAAAGCACCCCAGGCGGCTGATGACACAGTAAACTTCAGGTAGGCGTGGGCCTTTTCCATTGGGCTGATAACAGCAAAGGGGAGATGGGAATTACATATGAATGTGGAGCCATGAGGAAATGCACTTCTCTCTCTGACCACACAGTTGGCCATCATGTGACATCTCTCACTATCTGCTTCTCCAACACATAGCTGCTCTTGGAAAAGCATCATATGTCTTCCATAAGACAGGAAACAGAAAAGCACAAATAGAGCTTATCCTCTTTGGAAATCACAGCGTGTTGGAGCTGTATTCCAATATCGCTCGAGCTTGCAGCCATAAAAGCACACTGAAGCAGGGCTGGAACTCATGCTGTCCCTGTCCCCTGCTCTTGCTGGAGCACGAGCAGTGGGGCCACCATGGGGCCATGTGCTGCAAGAGAACTGCAACGTTAAGGGAGGCAATGATGGTTTTAGTTCCCCTCTCTGCACTCCATGGTGCTCAAAGAGAGCTCAACCTACAGAAAGCGAGCTCACAGCCTAAACAAAGGCAGGCTGCATGAGTAAATCATTGACTTCCTCAGACCAACTCATGATAAACATGAAACTCACATCACTTAAACAGTGGCAATGAAACAGTATGAAACAATGATACGCATCCCTCTTACCCCTCCCCAAAAGAAATTGTCAAAACCATCCTCTATAACCATCCTCTATAGGATATGCCCTGGAGAAGCAAATGCTACTTCCACTTATCTTTGTCTCTTCTTTAGACTCTCCTGGCAGAGTGATCAACTTCCCTGTGGAGTGTTTGACATTCACATGCCACAGAGATGACAATCAAGAGAAACTGAGGGATAGCTGTGCTTTTTAAACCTGAATATTGCACTCTAGACTGGGACAGTCAGCAGGTGCCTGCCTGTTATAATAAATACCACCAAAAAAAAAAACCAAAGCTAAGTGAATACAGATGAGTCTATTTCTGGATCCAAACCTGCTCACTACACGTCACATCTCTGAAAAAGCAGAGCCCTTTTTTGTCCATATTAGGTATAAAATCTTTCTAAAGGCACTGAGTGATTGTATCAAGCATGTGGGATTTTGGTTAAAATCATTGTGTCAAATCTGCAGGAATGCCGAAGCCATGCCAGGAGCCTTGGACAGCTCCCAACCAAGAGCTGTCTCACTGAGTGCCAGTAAAAACATCACATTCCTGGGTCATCTATAAGACCAGAAACAATAACTGCTTAGCGCTTACTCCAAGTTTCTCCTTTATGAAATATCATTGCTCTCAAATGTCTTAAAGGCTACATGTCTGTGGGAGCTGGGATTCTCCCCTCCCTGCACTCACTGTGTAGGACATCCTTTTCTGTAATTTCAGAGACCTTTTCCAGTAAAAAGCGCAGCCTCACAGATGCACACACATCATCTGTAAGAGCAGCAAGCAAAAGCCTCAGGCAGAGCCATTCTGAGGGGCAGAACTTCTCAAATTTGTAACACTGGCAACCCTTCACATAACCTCCCCTCCCAGCCACCACTTTACACCACACAGATTGATCTAAAACACCCTTTGTGCTATAGTTTGCTTCTTTCCCAGGAATGAACATCACATGGGACATGACACTGCTGCCGAGACTCATCTCTCTTCATTAGGGGAGACTTGAGCCCTGGGACTGGCCACCAGTACCAGTGTCACCTCCTCTCTCCCCAAAAGGGAACTCTCCCAAGTTGCAGGGTGTGCTTTACACAGCCATGGAGACATGTCCTGCATCCAAGGCTCACTCTTGCACACAAAGAATAGGTCCAGCTCAGGAAAGCAAAGTGCTAAAGTAAGCCCAGCTGAGAGGCACTTGACTGACTCTGCCTTGGTGCACGGCACTGCTCCTGAAAGAACAGAAGTTTCAGGTTTGATTTGCTTTCAATTTGTGTTCATGGAGCCCAGGATATTTTGAGCCTTAGTCCAGTATCACAAAATGAAAATGCTAATGGGCTTTGATGATAACAAGACAGTTCCCCAAAATTATGAACATAAACTGAGAAGAACTTGGCTGAGATGGAGAAGCTGAGATCTACATCTGGGCTGATCCACGCACAGCTCAGGACAGTCTTTTTTATGGTGAGTTTAATCTGAATTTTACTGACCAAAGCTCACTCCAGAATCTTTGCCAGGAGAAACAAGAGTCTTTTGCTTCAAAAACTAAGTCTGCCATTTTTCTCTTTCAAATCACACCTCCCTGTCCATGTGCTTGGAACCTAGGGGAGCCTTCAGAGATCTCCTCCCAGTGTGCCATAGCACTGAGCTGTGTGAAGGAAGTGGCCTTTGCAAATCACATACACCTAGACAACATATCCAGAAACAAAGATGTTCCTTAATTATGCCAGGAATCAGAACAATTCAAACACTGGAAGCTAAAATGAATAGTCAGTCACAAGCCAGTTTCTATGGAGGCTCTTGATTCCTTGTTAGGCCAATCCAAATTCTGACCATGAGAAACCTGTGGGTGTTGTAAATCCATAAACTCTTCTTAAAGACTTCTTGCTATATGAGAAACATGAACTTTGGGTGCTAGAGCACCCAGTGTGCACAGGGCTGTCAAAGTGCTTGGGGAAGAGCAGGATGGAAGGATGAGGGCAAGGAGAAGAAAAGGTTTTTCAATGAGCTTTTTGCAGCTCCATAAACAGTCTGCATCCCACAAAAGTTGCTTTCACAGTGTAATGAATTCCCTTTTTCAGCCCCTAGCAAATGCAGGATATTAGGTTAGTCCCACCTAACAACTCCTTTCCATGTTTTAAGGTACACACTTCACATTCAGGCATCTGCTCCTCCATGGACTCCTGGGGCTGGCTTGTCTTAGCCTAGAAAAGTGGTGGAGGATCACATTTTATGTGAGAGGGAAGAGAGGGGTAGGATGAAACAGCCTCTGCAAGGGTGCCCGAGTCATCTCTGCTGCTGACATGTGCACTCACTAGAAAAGCTGTTGCAGGATTGCCTTGGAGGTATCAAGATGTAACTGGAAAACTTCATGCTATCTATGGAAATGCAGATTGTCTGCTGTGGGACAATAGGTTACATTCCATTCTAATCCTGTTCCAAAATGAAACAAAACAATATAAATATATTTAAAGGGGATACTGTACAGGATTTGTAGAACAAACAAAACATAATTGTCACTGTATCCCTTGAGGTAGTTTTGGCACACTAACCCCAAAAAAGGCCTGGAAGAATCTGAGATCAGAAGGCAAAAAAGTGGAACAGTTTGTTCATATCACAACACGCCAAAGGAGAGCAAGGCTGACAAAACACAATTGTTTCCTAAATGCAGGAATCTGCACATCAGACCCTGCAGAAGAGCAGCCAGCCACCCTCACAGGATCAGGCTGCCTGGCCCATCCAGCCATGGAGCTTGTGCCAAGGAGGCTGCCAAATGCACCAGAAGGTGTGAGACACCTCTTGCTGGGCATTACAAGAGCATCCCTCACCAGGACAGCTGGGGAACATTTTCTAAGGAATTAGCCTCACAGCAGCTGGCTTAGCTTGAAGTGGAGCAGTTTATAAGAATTTTAGAGGTTTTTCATGGTTCTATATTACAGTGTGGCCTCACCTTTCTCTTACAGAATGTCTGCTGAAAACTGCATGTAGCTCCCAAATTATGGTTATTACATTTGACAGAACCTGCAGGTCAGGAATTGGAGTAATTGAAGGAGATGCTGTGCCCTCCTGGACATCAGAGCAACCCTGGCATAAGTTTCTAAAACCTGTTCAGGAAATTGGACCCCCAAACACAAAAATCTGCTGCTGGCATATAAAGAATGCCTGCAGGATTTACCTCCTCCTTGTTGCCTGTACAAAATCTATATTTTCTGTAAAAAGATATAACACACTGAGGTACACACCAATGAGGCTGTCCCACCAAGCACCAACATTTGCAGGGGACATGAAATTGTTACACTTCAGGACCACAGCCAAAACTTATGGAAAAGGCACTTCAGGTAACCACCCAGATTCCACCAATTCTCCCAGCACGACAGAAGGAGATTGCAGCACCCAAACAAAAGTAGATCTCTACTACTTTTGCCTTTTCCACAGGTTGAGGAAATTCTGTGCAGATGTTCCCTGCAGCTTCCAAAATCCTCTCTCTTTCTATGCCCCAGGTTTGCTCTCAGAAGGCATGGCAGGATTGGCTTCAGAAAGGGCAAAGCTGCTGAAGTGCACTGGCATCACTCCTTCCTTTCCTTGGCTGGCTAGGCTGTTCCAGTGAGATGAGACATGTCAGCTTCTCCATGCCAGAGTTTGGAATCCAGATTAAGCAAACTGAATTAAGTGATCACCCAAGGAGGCAGCAGCAGATCTGCTTTATAACTGGCTTTGTAGTTATTAGATAGATTTTGCAAGACAGTACTTATTTTCCCCTTTGTAATTTTTTTCTATTTGATTGATTTTTGCCTTAGCCAATGTAGGATAAAAACCTCCAATGCTGTCTCAAAACACCATTATATGAAAGTGAGCACTATTGATTTAATTCTGTTCCTGGAATTTCCTAATATGCTTATCCATCTTTCGCACAGCTGAAAGTCAGTGTTCTATTTTTATGTTGTCCTTAATGTAGGGTGAAATTCACTGAGTTTTAAGTGAGTAAAAAAGGCCTATGTTAATATTTAATTGACAAAATGATTCAACATTCCTGTGTATAAATGTCTTTTATTGTCACTGGTTATTTCAATCTCAGCATGGTCCAGTACTAACCATTTGACATTTCACAAATGAAAGCTCTGTGCACAATTACAAATTTAGTGATACTCTCAGAAAGAAAAAAATTCTTAAACCACCTTTACCTGGTAGAGCACAAACATTTCATAATTTAATTCTAGCCAACATTTTCCAAGGTTTGTTTTGATTTTTTTTTCAAATATACCTTATTATCCTTTTAAATGACAACTCATTAAAGAAAAATTGAATTGTACTGCTGCCCTACATCTTGTTATGCTTATTTGCACCAGCAAGGATGACTTCTAGGTGCTTTCCTTGTTAATCCCTGAGTCACCCCCTGACCAGCCCTAGATTTACTGCAACACAAGCCTTCAGTGGCATTTCCTGCCCACATATAAACCTTGCTGAGGCCCATTCTGACACACTGTGTTATGGAGAGTGAGTCTCTGTGATGCTACCTATGGCAAACACCACCCCCAGAACTGATAAACAAGTTTTCTGTAGTGTTAGTTTAACGAAACTTCTTCCAAACAGAGGAACACACAGAGCAATATCTCCCAGACAGAGCATCTGCTGTCTGCACGACAAGGGCTCCGCCACAGACAGAGAGCAGGGCAAGAGCAGGGTCAGGCACAAGCAGCGGCGCAGGACAGAGGGGGCTGTTCTAGGGACAGGGAGTTGCTCTGCTGGAAGCTACTGAAGGCAGGTGTTCCCTGCCTGAAAAAATGGAAAATCCTGCCAGAAAGGGAAGGGAGGGGAAAGTGACAGCGTCCTTTACTCTTAGATAGGGGGGACCTATTTACAAACTGCTGTAGACATTCATTTGGCACAGGGAGTCAGCCAGACTGCAGTATCCAATATCCATATAAGCTCCCCAAGCGAGCGTGGGCAAGAGTCAGGAGAACAGGACAGGAGCCATGGCTCCCCACACAAACAGCTCCAAAAGGTGATGAGCACAGTCCAGTGCAAGAACAACCAACTGCATTCTGCTTTGCTGCCAGCCTGTCGGGTGTGCAGGATGGACACCAAAATCCCTGTCTGCACTGTGCCCCGCCTCCCTTAACACACTCTGCAAGCCTTTGTGCAGATTCCTCTCCCAATACCCACAACAATGCCGTGCTCTCAGTTTATCAAGCATCCAGGGAATTTTCAGGGGATGAGACAAGGCAGTTTGTAGGCTACCCACCTCACCTGCTGGCCACCCCTTGTCACAAGGACTGAAAAGGAGCCTGCCAGACTTCCCACTGCTGGCACCAGTCTGTTGCATTGTTCTGAGCTGCAGACTGATTAGACAGTGCTGGCAGAGTCCTTTGAGATGTAAGCAGCTGCCCAAGAGACAAACACTACGCACATGTTTAAAAATACCAGCTTTGCCTTTGTTTCCATTGTAGCAGTATTTCTGATTGTGCTTGAAAGTACGTAACATAAAGAATTTATGAAGTGCTCACACAAGAAACTTTCCACATTCTTAGAAATTCACTACAAGCCTTGGTATCTATGTGATTGAAACAGCCATTACAAATTCTATTTTACTTGATCTTACATTTCCAAATTTCAGAGTGAGAAAACCCCATTTCCTTTAAAAACCACGAGAGACACCCTCAGTTCAGACTACAGTTTTGAGATCCTGTTTAAGAGAATTCTGCCATTTGAGGTGAAGGTGGTTTACTTACCAAGAGCCTCCTGCAGTATCCAAACCTTCGGCTCCCATCTTCCCCAGTCAGCATGAAAGAGAAGGTCTCACTAGGAGAAAGTGAATTGCCCAGATCTTATATGAGAATTACAGCACAGCTACAAGGCAGATCACTTAGGAAGGGACACGACCTTATCCAGTGAGAGAGACTACTCACTGGAGGGTCTTCATCATTTTAGGACATACACTATGGAAAAATTCTGTCAGCAGTATGGTTAAGGACAGCCCAGCTGTGTCATTAGAGGAGATGGGTGCTGAATGTCAGTGACATGGCATCCCTTTGTACTGTTGAAGGAGCACAAGAGTCAAATTTTGAGGGCAGTATTCCAATGCTCTAACCTTTAGTTAGATCTTGTCTTTGGACTGAGCTTTGTGCTTAAAGGGAAAACCTTAGGTACTCTCTAAGAGTAGAGAAATAATTTTCTAATCCAGAAACAACACAGGTTTCCAAAATCCAGCTCATTTTATCTCTCTGTCTAGGATTAATACCATTTGTGACACAGCAGTAAAACAACAGTTTAAGGCTGTAATTACAGCACAGGTAAAGGGATGGGTCTGTGAATTTGGGCCTGGGCTGAGAAACATTCCTGACTGCTTTGCAAATTTTAAAGGGCATTTTATAAGATAGTTCTTTGTGCTGAAATGCCAGGGTTTATGTAATTACAGCTGTCTCTGGGGAGACCTTATTGTGGCCTTTCAATACTTAAAAGGAGACTCTAAGAAAGATGGGAACAGAGTTTTTATTAGGGTCTGTAGCAATAGGACAAGGGGTAATGGTTTTAAACTAAAACTGGGTAGATTCAGACTAGATAAAAGGGAGAAATGTTTTAGAATAAGGGTGGTAAAACACTGGGATAGGTTGTCCAGAGAGGTGGTAGATGCCCTGTCCCTGGAAGCATTCAAGGTCAAGCTGGACAGGGCTGAGCAACCTGATTTAGTTAAAGATGTCCCTGATCATGGCAGAAGTGCTGGACTACATGACCTTTAAAGGTCCCTTCCAACGCAAACCATTCCATGATACCATCCCTTCTGCCTATCCTGTTACTTTACACCTTTGGATCAATGAGTTCTGACATATCAATGCAGGGGAAAAGCTTTATATATACACTTTTGAGGTCACTTTTGAATGTGAAAGAAAATGCAAGCCTGGCTCTCCTTTTCCTTGCCCTTCTCCTGCAGTCATGCACCTCCAATGGAAGAGAGGGCTCCTCTGCTGGGATAGAGCACAGCTCCGAGAAAGCTCTCAGACAGTAACATTTTGAGCCAAATGAAAGGGTGTCCTGTGATGTTAGACAAGCACTCTGAGGCGAACGACTGGGGCAGGGGGTGGGCTTAAAAAAATCCTTTTTAAGAGTCATTTTAAATACTTCCATTTATGCTTTTGAGTTTAGCACGCAGAGGAACAATCAAGCCTCTTCCCCTCAGCCACACAGGCCTGTGAGGCTGGCAGAATAGGGAAGAAAAAGAACACAGAGCTTCAAAAGAAAGAAAAATTAAATACAGCTGCTTGATCACAAAGTGGCCAAGACTTAAACTGCTGCTTCCTTAATTGGGCATCGGGGAGGCTGTGGCTGCTCCAGCCGCACTCCAGCACCACCCCAGCATCGTTCCAGCATCACCCCATCGTGCAGAGGAGCTCTGGAGCACTCACCTGTTGTACTCTGAGACAGGGAGCCAGTCCTTGGCATCAGGGAAGCAGAACTGCGGGATAGCCTTGAGGCGCTCCTCTGCTTCCCGCATCTGCTTGGTTGGTCTTTCCAGCTGTCGGGAGAAAAAGCGAGGTTCAATCAGTTCCTGAAGTGTCCCCTCCCAGCTCTGCTCAGGGGCAGGGTCAGTGATGAGCTCTGAGAGCCAGGGCCCATCAGATTGTACTGTATTTGTGCTTGGCACAGCGAGACATGACTCCAGGACAGGCTCATAGGTGCTTGTGCAAAAGAAATAATCTCTTCTTGGGTTTTACTTCGTTCTTTTAAATCATTGCACAATGGCCACTTAAAACACAGCCCTAGCTCAAATACCTTTCTGCTGCAAGAGCACAAGAGAAATGCCAGAGATCAGCAAAAGTCTTTCCATTGACTTCAGCGAGTTTTGGAAGAAATCCTAATATAGCCAAAATTACTTAAAAGTGAAATATTTAGAAACTTAATTTAAACATAGTCTTTAAAGCATCCAGCATCAGGCCAAACTCTCCAGCTCTGGAAAAGATAAATTTGAAAACAGGGAAAGCTTTCAGTTACCTTCTCTATGCCCTTTGCTTTGTAACAGATTGCTTTGGAACAGTTCTGAAAGCTTCATTTGAAAGTTGGATTTCTCTTCATTTTTCCATTTATTCACTTTACTGATCTTAGAATGAACTATACATAGGAATTTTTTTTACCTTGGGAAACTGGTATGTCACTTCTGGGAGGTAAGTGTTTTTAGAGGGCTTCTTTTTCAGGGACACTACCACAAAATACTCAAATAACTCCCGCTCCTGCCACTCAATCAGCTCCAGTTCCAGGGTTCGATAACTTGGAGCCCTCTTCAGCATTGATTGGATGTGTACAAGGCGCTGGGTATGAGCTGGCATTTAAAAAGAAAAAAAGAATTAAAAAAACCCCAGATCATTACCTGGGATTGTGTTTGTGTAAGCAACAGTCATTCACAAAGGACTTTCAATTTGCCAGAGTATTATTCCAAGCATGTTCTCCTTTCAAAAGCAAACCTTCTAGTTAGCAAACTTTCTGTATGCTCCCTCCCTAATTGCACCCATAAATCAAAACTCTCTCCAAGTACTGAAGTGATGCAACACTCAGTCACTGAAATAATCTGCAGCTCGTAACTGTTACCCTGCCAAAGGTCTGGCTTTTCTTCACACATAAGACTGGATTATAAGGCCTTTCGTGGGTGTGCATATGCACTGGGGCCTCGAGGGTGACACATCTCAGGCCTGGCTCACGCTGGTGATAAACATTTCTGTGCTCTGTCCCTGCACAGCACAGCTTTTTGCTACAAACCACAGAAGGCAAGCCATGGAATCATCTCCAGGGAAGGGGGACAGGGAGGAAAGGAAAGGTGTGCCAATTGCCTCCTGTGGATTGCTTTGTTAGAGCTAATTCAATTGGGAGGCAATCTTAGATTCATGGTCGCTGTCCAGACCTCAAAGATGTGCCTTGATCCAGGGACTTGTTGCTCAACATCTACAGAGGATTGGTCATTATTATTATTACCATTACCAGTCCTGGTAGACAAAAAAAAACCAACAAAACCAGCTCAGTAAAAGCAGCTCAGTTGCATGCTTTTCTCTAGCTCTTCACATCAGGATCCCTGGGCAATGGCAAAGGAACTGTTAGCAGCACATGTCAATCCCTTAAGGCTCCACTACTCACTGCCACTGCACACAGCTTCCAGAAGTCTGGCTGGCCCCTGTGGCAGGGAAATAAAATGTCACAAGCAGTAAGGGAAAGCCCTTGATAACCAGCCCTCATACATCTGTTTCAACAGAAAAATTAAAAATTATTTTGATAAAGCACTTGGGTCTCAGTGTGACTGCACAACTAGGGAAGCTAAATTCCAAGAAATAACCTGCCTGCAGGAGCCTTGAGACAGGCCCACGCTGCAGGCCACTGCTTCATTTTCGCTAGAGGGGCACCCAGTGTGTCCTGTCGTGCTGTACATGACAACAGCATCTTTGGCTCAGGGTGCCCTAAGATCATAAATGTGAACACAAAGTCACTCAGCAGCAGTTGGAGAGGGAGACATCAGAATGAAGATCCTGTGTTCCACAACAACGGGGGAAAAGCCTCCCAGTTTCCTGTGAGATCAGAATATCTGCCCAGTAACAAGAGAGGGGCCAGGCCCTGTCCATCTTCTTCCATCTGTGAGAACAAGCAACCCCTCTGTTTTCTGACACAAAGAGAAACAGGACTGCAAGTGCTTTTGGGTTGGTACAGGCAGACAAAGGAGCAAGAAGTCACTTTCCACAATTTCCACTTTGTTTTGGGTGGTCTTACCACCACCTATCTGGAACAAATCTGTTTCCCTAAGACAGTGTTTTCCATAAAGCTTTGCTGCATGTTCAGTAAACAGGTGACATCTGCAGTGGATAGACATGGATGATTGCCCCTTTTAACAGCTCCACACCCTTGTGGGTTTTTTCCCCTCACCTACTAACACCATGTTGGGTTTTTAATAATGAAATCTGTTGCTGCTGTCTTCACCTTTTTTATAGGTCTCTTTCTGTATTGGGACTCTTGAAAAGGAGAGACTCATTTACTGGCCTGCCTCAGGCAGTTTGTGCAGGTGCTGATAAAGGAATTTCTACAATTTGGAGACTGCAGACTTATAAAAGAATCTGAGAACCGCTATGCTGGATCAGACCCAGATCCTTGCCTCCAACAGCACAGAGCAGTAAACACTGAAAGCAGCATATGAATAAGAAAGGAGCATCTTTATCCAATCTCATCCTTCTAAGCCTGCACCCAGTAGTCAGTCTGGAATAGATCAGCATCTCTGAAGTGGCTGACAAAGCCAATCTATCAAAGGTCCTGTTCTTCATTATGTGACACAGTTGCCAAATCCTCGTTAGATCTTCACAGCTCGTTTTGTCCTTGCTTTCCACGCTCATGCTCCTGTGTTGGAACTTCGTAAGTTTTGCAGTAATGGAGTTAGCATAGTTCAGGAAGGAAATGTAGACCATGGGCAGGAACAACATGCAGTGGCAGGAGAACATACATTGACAAGGTCTGTGGCAGGGTCTGGCTAGAAGTGATTGAAGGCTGATCCCTTACCTTTAAACCTGTCATCTGAGTCACTCTCACTCTCGCTGTTCTCATCTGCAGAGGACAGAGAGGGATCAGTTAATGCAAAACCAAAGCAAACAAACTCAGTTCACTGTGCCGCAACCAGGAAAAATCCTATCTCCCATCTCTGAGCCTTGTGATCCACACAGGCACTTCTCCTCAGTCTGAAAATATCTTGAAATAAACAGTTTGAATGACTCCTTAGATTGTGTTTTCCTTGGATTCAGTTTCAATATTGCTTGAGAGTAAGAACTTCATTTTGATGAAAGGGCAAAATTCATTCTCCATTACAGCAACTGTTTGTACTGAATCCCCCTCTATGCTGAGCTGCAAAAGTGCCATTTGGAAAATGGATCTTAACCCTTTCACTTCTGTTTTCAGGTTTTAATTTTTTTTTCTTAGAGTTATGCAGCACTTGAGAAGTTGAAGTGAGCCTTATGAGCTTTGTCTGCCTGGGCAACATTTGCAATCACCAGAACTCACCAAACTGAGTTTGAGTTAACAGGCAAAAGAAACCTTATGACAAGATGTGTTACTTGAGGGGGTTTTGTTATTAAAGCTCCATTGTACTCTCACTACAAACAGGGCCTGAATTTCCTTTTTGGCCCCTGTTTTTCAGAAGCAATCTGAAGCACAGTGTGAGTTAAACAGTGTGAGTGCCAGGAAAAAGCATGCAACAATTCCAGGGTCAAAACTGTGAATTTTGGACAAAAGTTACAGATGCAAATGAATCAAAAATGGGCTAAGAAGAAGCTGGGTAAGTCTTGCTGACCCTGGCCTTCATAGGATAGACAATACGGAGAATCTCATTTATTTTTAGCTCATCCCCATTTTCTCTTGCAGAGAGAAAGTTACCATAGAAGAAAGTCCTAAACAAAGTGGAGTCCAGGGTAGATGCAGAGGAAAGAAGGGAATGGGTTAATCCTGTAATATCCAAACGGATTCACTGAACCATGATGCTTGTACCATACCTCGTAGGGATGCTGTCTCAATATTGGACATAGAAAGTTTCTTCAGTCGTTTTTTCCCTCTTTTTGCACTGTAGATGGAATTGATTCTTTGGACAAGCTGCAAAATGAGAAAATGAGGAATCAGAAAGACTAAACATTTTTCTGCCAGGAGACTTTCAATTAATGTACCTAAACAAAACACGGATGATAGACGAGGTAAAATCCCCACAGTTTTTACTGTTTCAAAGTGCATATTTTATTTCTATTTTAAAATCCCATTTCTTTCTATTACTTATTTTGACTCTCACATCTTTACCTATGGACATATTTAAGAAAACCAAATAACTCAGAAGCCTAAATCCCAATTTCAAAATCCTATAGACACTTGCAATGAAAGCAATGAGCGTGAAGATTCAAAGGCAGCTGTTATCCTCTACCACCTCATTCCTCTATGCTTTTATTTCTCTCTTCATTTGCATTTTCTAAATAATGCTAATCCATTAGCCATATCCAACTTGGCCAAACTGTCATGGACCTGAAGATCACATTCTCATTTTGAATACAAGAGTAAAGTGGGTTAGCACCTGTCTGAACTGAGCTTTTATAATGTTCAAATAAGCACAAGAGATGGCCCTGACTTTTTAAAGCTTTTTCAGGTACAGAGTGACCCAGCTGCGTTGAAGCAATATTGTGTCAGGTGAAGGTGTGGGCCATGGGAACGTCTATGGATTTAACCACCACTAGCCAGAATTTTAAGCCCTCGTAATCATCTTTGTGACTTCCCTCAAGAGGGCCAATGCAGATAATAACTGCCTGCCCCAAAAATATCTGAGATGATGGCACGTATTAATGAGATAACTCGTGCTTAGAGTCTTCAATGAGAGGCTGGAATTACTAAGAATTCATCATTAAACAGAATATTATAACTTCTGGAGAGTCATAAACACATAGCGATTAATCTTCATGATGTTTTATGAGTCAAGAAGAGTATCTTTCATTCCACAGCAGATTTATTCATAGAACTATAATGCATTTTGTAAAAACTGTTTCACCTCAGCTTGCAGAAAGAAATAAACTGAGTGAAAGTATGCAATTTGCCATAGACACAGTAGAAGCGCACTAATAGAGCACAGACTGGAACAAAATCTTTTTCATTTTTCCCTCTAATAACTAACACTCTCTCAAATAAATAACCTGATATTCTCCAGGAATATGTGATCCCAAAAGCAAAAGTAATAAGAAAATAGAAAATATCACACGATTTGCAATAAAATTGTGAACATTCATATGCTGAAATCATAATTTCACACAAGGAGAATATCTGTCCCTTCAATTAAAAAAATGTAAGTACAAAACTGACAGCCAAACTTTCAAAGTTTTATTCAAAATCAAGAAGTAAGCTGCTCTGTAAGTAGCCCCATAACTTCCTCCAGAGATGTATGCCCATTTGTGCAGTATAACAATATATTCCAACAAAGTAAAAATATAGAAAATATTAAGGACATAGGATTAATTCCCCCCTTAAACAGAATTTCCAACTAACTGACAGAAATACAAAAATGTCCCTCTACTCACAGTATTTATAGCCGTGTACTTTAAAATATGCTCTCTAATAAGAACAGGAAAGAGTTGAATGCACAGTAAAAATCAACTTTGTTCACAAGCCAAAATGAAGCATATTGGCAGTTCTCCCCCTCTCTGTTGCTATTGTATTGTTGGGTTTTTTGGTTGTTGTCTTGTGGCTTGGGTTTTTTTTTACATTCCATTTTGAATCTAAAAACTCCTTGAAAAATGAAAAATTAAGTTTTACTTCACATCCATCAAGACAGCATGGTTATCAGGATGGGGTATGTTGTGAGTAATTGAAGGGAAACTTATTAGGCCAATTAATTATTTTCCTGGAAACAAATGAGGGGGAAATAAACCATTTCAGACGCTGCTGCATGTTATAAATAATTGCTTGGCCATCACCCATTCAAAATCTTAAAGTTAGATACACAACAATGCTCTGGTCCACAGAGCTTAAGGAAGAGTGCGGAAAACAGAACTGCCTTAAAATCAATTCTGTGCAAAGATGGCCTTCAGATGTTTGCTCCTCTTGGATAACTTGGAAGCTATCATTTCTAGGGAAGGGATTTTCACAGTATGGCACGTAAAAAAGGGTGTATGGCTTGGCTCCTGAGAGTTAACTGTTTCTGTGTCAGTCTAAGTGTTCCTTTAGGATACAAAAGCTTTCAGTGATGGCTAAAGGCTGGATAGAAATGAACAAGTTCTCGCAGACAGGTGACCTCTCATCAGCACAAGGCTGGTGATGCTGCCAGTACCTTTGGGATCCTCCTGGCCCGCCGTGTGGACAGCAGCTCGCTCGCAGTGCTCAGGCTGTCCTCGTTGAGGCTGGAGGGGGAGGAGGGGATGCCCAGCTGAGCCAGCAGCAGCATGTCATCGTGGCTGTGCCGCTTGGGCAGCCGCGGCAGGCGGTGGCTCTTCCTCTCTGACCAGTTCCCAACGCGCAGGGAGTGGCTGCTGGGCTTCGAGGGCAGCTGCGGGGACAAGAACAGCTTGAGCTCTTCCCCTGTCAGCAACACGCGGGGCAGGGGCAGCTCTCTGTGACACAGTGGTGGCTGCACAAGGACATCACGCCAGGCCAGCCCCTGCTCTGCAGGATGTGTGTCAAGAGAGGGTCTGAGGTCAAGGTGAAGGGACAGGGGTCAACCTAGAAGACTTTAAAGTTCAGAGAAAACAGCACCACTTCCGATTGCTGCATTTCCATGCACCCACATCACACCAACTCTGTGACCCCTAAAATTTAACTTGAAGGCTTGGCTGACAGCAGAGCACTGACCCAAAAGGCCTGTTCCATCTCTTTCACTTGCAGGAGTGAAAATAAAGAGCATGTACACAATTCAGTGTAATATTAATTCAATGCAATAGTAACAACTAACACAGCAAATTCATGCTATTTTATCCAAGCAAAAATTAAGTAGAAAAATCAAGCTTGTTTTATTTTCGTGGTGTTAAGTTTTAAGACCTGCCAATGTGCAGAGGGGCAGTTACAGCTTTTTCCTGCATTCCCAGAGATTTCCCTTTAAAACAGAAACATGTTATCATCACAGGGCAAAGGGAAAATCTCACTGAAGGATTAGGTACCAAGTAACATCTGCCTTTAAAAAACTGGGGCTCTTTGGGAGCAATCCTTGGAGCAGCTCTGCCCAGCTCCAGGCCCCTGCCCTCTCCTCCCAAACACAAACACTGTAAAAAAGCTTAACCAGCATGTCCAGGAAAAAGTACTATTATGCCAAACACCTGTCAATTGGCATTTACTGATATTCTGACAGCAGCATTACAAGCTATAAACTTGCCGTAGTAAATGTCCCATTTATTGGCTGATGGATTGCGGTGCCATCCAAGCTGGAATTAAGCACAGGTGTTTGTGTGGAGAAGGGTTGCATCACAAATACAAGGTCATCATAAAACATTCCTTTAATATCTGATGACTTCAAAAACTGAAAATAATCAATGGGAAAAGAAAAGGCACTGGGATTCAAAATGACCACAACACCAGTGTTTCTGAGGTGTCTGCTTACCACAGGTTACCACGCCAGGAAAAATGGCAGCAGTCCATATTTTATTGAAAGGAATTCTTTTTGGAGATGATTGTTGGAAGCTTGCTGACCTTCCGATCTCTTCCATCTTGTTTATCATCATCCATGACTGAAAAGTCACGTTGCTAACCCAGTTATGTTGCTATGATGGAAAAACTGGATGATAAATCATTGCCAAAGCTACCATTCTTCAGGAAATTCAGACTTTTCCGTTTCTGGTCATGGGAGAATTACCCAAGCCCAAAGGTGACCCACTCTAAGTGTCTCTTCACTTTAAATATCAGCACAATGACAGTGCAATTACAGCAGGACTGATTCTTGGCAGCGAACTCCCGATAGCATTTCAAAAAGAAGCTACCAGAATAAGGCAGCCCTGTTGCAAAGACACCAGAGAGTTCTTATTTACTGAATAACCCTACAGAAGCCATTTAAATCTGTACACTCTTTGGTAACCTTGTGTTAAGCAGAGAACACTGGCCAGTATCTTCCTATGGACCTGTATGGTTCCCAGCCTACTGACACACCCTCAGGGATCCTCTGGATGCTACACGATTCCTGTTAACACACACAGAGCCAGAAATAAATGTTGTGCACCATGTCCCACTATGAGGTTATCCTCAAGACTGCAGTTCCTGTTTCTCCTTACTCTGCCTGATTACTACTTTCCACTTGTTCCTTTTCCAGCAGCTTTGCAAAGTCACTCCTGCTTTACCAAGGATGTGCTAGGAGCACAGTAAGAATCCTGGTGATGCTTCTTTTGCCTCTCAGACTGTGATGCCTGCATGCACACGAACGAAGTGAAAGAACATGTAGTTTTCTTTCTAGGTCTCTTTACAAGACAAAATGGAAATTGTTGTGACCTTTTGTTCAGCTGCAAATTTTCTGTTGTTTCAGTGCACAAAGAAGTTCCTTCAAGGAGTGCTTTGAATCTCAAAATTAAGTATGTGATGAGATTTATATTTTTCCTTATGAACAGAGTGATCCCATAAACAACAAAGCAACCTGGCATTTCATGGTGTTCACAAAAAAAAAAAAACAGGCTTGCTTTGGAAAATTCACCACAAAGGGGAAAGTCTGCAGAGTTCCTAATCTTTCATTTTATGCTGTAAACACAACTTAAACAGCTCTGTTAACTGCAGACACTCAGGTTTGTCTGACTATTTTATTATTCACGTATTCATTCAGGGGTTCTACCTGGCATTCCCCATTTTACAACAGAACATGCCACACTACGAATTTCACGCGAGCAAAGTCACGCCAGGCCTCGCGTAACAACACAGGGACAAAGCCAGCAGCTGACTTCTCGCCAGTGGAGGCAATTCCCCAAGAGATGCAGCCATTCAAAGAGTTAACTTAGGTCCAGATTCAACTCAAAAACAAGCTGTGGAAGGATTCTGCTCAAGACTGTCAGGCTGTGGGCTCATGCAGCACAGCGCTGGGAGCGGAGCCACAGCTGCCAGGAGCATTCCCAGCACGGAGCGAGGGATCTGCTCGCGCTGTTCGCAGACAGCCTCTCGCACTCTGCTCTTCCTGCTGTGCCACGATGGATCAGCAGACAGCTCTAAACAAGCTCCAAGCACAGCCAGCCCGCTGCCATTACCTGGGGAGGTGCTGTGTATTTCCTGTTCTGCGGCGTCCACATCCTGTGCAGGGAATCGAGGGAATTCTCAGACAGCTGGTGGGATTTTCGCCCCGCGTGACGGCCTTTCAGCTCCACATCCTCGTATGGGTTTTCCTTGGGTGACTCGCCTTCACGTTTGGGTTTTTGGGGTTTTTTTAAGGAAAGAAAAACAGACAGGAATGTAAAATTAGAAAAAAAGAAATCAAAAAAATCATGTGAACCAAGTGAAAGGCTTTTAGAAAAGCTCCTCAGCTTTCAGCATGACTCATCCCTCTCACTGCAGCTGGAAGTATTTGGAGGAGAACTTGGCTATGAGGTCGACAAGTTTCTTTGGATTTTTTTACTGTCCCTTTTTTTTTTTTTTTTAACTAAAATGCAAAGATTTCACAAGACGTGCTTCTGAGTATCTGCAGCTGTGGAAAATTTATTGATATATAAAAGCTAAGGTTCTTAACTTCTTTAAAGTGTATCAGTAGATTTTATAAATCTGTAGCAGCTACTCATGGGGTGAAATGAAGACCGATAAAAAACTGTGCTCAACACACCACCCTCACACACAATAAGACAATTCTTATTTGATGCAACCTTCATTTTTCTCTTCTCCTGAGAGAAGGCAAAGAAAGAATAAACACTCCAGATCAACAGTGCCAAGAGACAAGGACTGAAAATGCAAAAGAGTGAGGATTTCTGTCCCAACCATACTGCATCCTCAAAGTATACTTTAAAACATATCCTGTCTTCAAATCAGCTACTAATTTCAAGTTATGTGAAATTCCTGTCTCCCGGAAGGAAACTCACCCTGCGAGTAATATACACAGGCTTGAACTGTTAATCACTAAATATGACAAAAATGAAAAATACATTAAAAAGCAGACGGCAAACTTTGAATTCTTAGCACCTGAAAACCAGAACCAAAATATACAGTTCAGATTTGAGTGAGAGATCCAATGCCCACCATCTTCTCAAAACTCTTGAACTTAGCAGACCTCTCACTGAACAAAGCAACATGAAGGTGGTGAATGAGCACCATTAATAAAATTAACATTTTGTATGCTTTTTTTCAGACAGTTGATAATCAGCAACTGGTTTAGGACTCCAGGTTTTGCAAACACAGGGTCCTTCTATTTTTCCAATCACCTTAAACAGAAAATCATCTCCAAAAAAAAAGTGATCTACTCAAATTCAAGATTGGATTTTACAGAAACATGCAAGAAATTAAAAGTTTTTAAACCAACTTGCTCTTGGTTTTATATCTAAAGATGACTTGAAAACCCATGGGTGTAGTACTATATATATTTTAAAACAAGATGCTTAATATAAGAAATTCAGCTTTGACTACATATTGTGTCAATTGAGAACTGAGGACAGAAAGCTGTAGCATGGTTCATTATCCCCACTGTTACAGAAAATATTCACAGCATTTAAGGAGATGACAGTTGAGGCACAAGGTGTTTTCAATGAGAGCAAGGCCTGGGTTAACACTCAGTCTGTGACACTACCAGCTATGTTGCTCCAGGCAGACTATTAAATTTCCTTATTGTACAAAAGAAAACAAAAGCAGTTTGTGCTTTCTACTTTATTGTTGAGCCTGGAAGTGTGAGACTGCTTGATTCATCAATTACAGCCACAAGAACTTTTGCTGAGCAAGTTCACCTATTCACAATACAAATAAAAATACAGCTTTGCTTCAGTAGTGCATCACACTAAGACTTCTAGTCAAATATAAGCACAAGAGTGAATGTTTTAGCTTTGTTCCAGTTAGAAGCCTGAATCACTGCTGCTCTTGAAGAATGTTTGACTTGGCAATCACAGCTTATTATTTCATCCAGAGAGAATTTGATTCTAGAGGCTGCACTATCATTACAGCCAAATCTAATGCCACATGGAAAGAGCACCTTCAGGTGCATGGGGTAGATGAAAAAAGACCTTTTCATGAATGCAATGAACAGGATAAATCTTAAGCAATATTCCTTTTTAAAAAAATGTAATGCTATGGAGGACTACGAAATTGATTGATTCCTCCTGTGGGAAGAAAAAATAGATATCGCACCCTGATTGCATTAATTGTAGATTCTACAGCCCTAGAAACAATAATCATGGCTATGATAAAGAGTAAAATTTGCAAATGCTGTTACTTACTCACAGCTGATTGGGCTCTAGTAGCATAATAAAATTTCTTGTAAGCAAAGTCAAGTATAAGTCAAGCAAGCATTTTGGAATGGATTAATAGATTTCAAAATACCCAGCTACATGAGACAGGGCTCAAACATGCGTTTCCTTGTGAAAAGGAATGTTATTGCAATAGTCTACAGAGTATCCAAACTACCGAGAAGAAACAAGCCCATCAGTGAAAAGAAACCGTTTTTACAAAGTAAAATAATTTATAAATGTTAGGGGGATTCTCTTTCCAAAACACAATGTAGAACAGAATTGCTTGAACCCAGTTAAACTCAACATAAATAATGCTCACCTGACACAGTAAGTATAGAAATGGGCCCAGAGAAGTCATGGATGAGAGGGAGGAGCAAGGAACCATGAGCAAAGGCTGTTTTTCTGAGTCGGAGTCTCTACCAAAGGAGAGCTTGGGCCAAATTCCTCTTCAGTGTAATGTGAAGATGAGAGGAGACACCACAGGGATTTTAACCCTTTCCCCTAGAGCTGTTAGAGCTTCTGCGGATGACTGGTTTCCTGTTCAAGAGCTCTTGCTTCTATTCTTTCTCTCATTTGCTTAAAAACCAAATTATTTCAGAGCTTGGGGGGTTTTATCCCTTTGAAATAACGCCTTGAGACCAAATACACCTCACTATTTTTTTTTTTGCTTTTTCTTTTAAAGAAGAAACTCCTTCCACACCAGATCTCTGACAATGAAAGTCTGATCAGTCAGAAACCACCTGTTTCTGCTGATATGACTTTTGAATGAAGTATTTGGTTCCACCTGTGAACTATAAGAGATAGACAAATGAACTACCTCTTCAGCAATTTTCAATCACTGTTTCTTAGTATATCTGCTCTTCCTGGTAGACAAGACAAAAAAGACCAGATATGCAAAAAGAGGCAGCCCAGACTTGTTTGTGTACAAGTGACAAGGAGCCAAAGATGCTGAGTAAACTAAACATACCCTGAATTGTCTTAAAGCAGCATTTAACTGCATCAGACTGCACAGTGACTCCCTTCCATGGGAGAAAGGTCTGGGAAGTGGTGGTCACCCACAGATGCATTTCCCATATGGGAGTGAGGTCCTGGGATAGACCTGTGGTGGTGGCTGCTGCTGCTGCAGCACAAAAAGGAGATTTGTTTCCACATCTCTGGGCTGGCTCAGAGGTTTACAGCTTTCTCCTCAGCACCACCACTTCTCTAGCCCCATCTCAAGCAAGGAATGTTCGCAAGCTGCAGCGCTTGGATTTGCTGCAAAAGGAAAACATATTTACCATGAAAGAGCAATGAAACATCCTTGTTCCTGCCATATGGATGTCTCTATTGGAAGCCAAAAGGAGAAACATTATGCAGTATAGGGGCCAGGCTTGTCTTAATGAGGCTGATCCAACAGCCACACAAGACAACAGCAGATTATCACTGACTTCAAAGGAAGCTGAATCATACCCCCAGAATGCATACGATCACAAACAGTAATCCTTTGGAAAATACGGTCTCTAATCACCATCCCTACTGCCAGATCAGTTCCCTTTACAAGCATTCTTTCCAAGTTTCCCATTCTCTCGAATTCTACGTACCAAACTGCTGAGTTAACACGGGGCATTTATCTACACGACATTTATCTTCAGAAGATCTCACAGACAATTTAAAGAATGGTCCATCAGGGAAAGAAAAGAAAAACAACAACAACAAACAAAAAAAAAGATAAAATAACCACTGATATTTAGGAAAGTCCTGAGGAATGCAGTGCCTTGAGCTTAAGCCTCAATGAGTTCCCTCCAGGGGTTGCAGTTCCGAACTCCGTGATGCTGTGCGAGTCAGCCCCACAGAGTCCTGGGGCAGCACACAATGTTCCTCTGCTCAGCCTCTCACACGTGGCAAATGGGAAGCAGAGCCAGCCTCAGCAAGCCTGTCTCATGCTGAGAAAGGAGCGAAAAGTAAGGCGGAGAGGAAAAAAAAGAAGCAGGCAGATGCTTCTCTATAAATGGCAGAAAGCAGGGAAACACATCATTTCGTTCTAGATGGGAGAAACAATTATCAGAGGAATTAAGTAATTCACAGAGTGCTGAATTTAACTCCAGCCTTTTGCACTGCCAGGAAGGCAGAAGAAGGGAACAACAGGTATAGAGTAAAGGAAAATGTGCTCCTAAACTTAAGTTGGGTGCCTAAATTGGGGGCCAATGCTCGCAGAGGAGATACTGAATCCACAGGGTGACACTGAGTGCCCAAGCTAAGAGCCTGCTGCCTTTCCTCGTGGCTGCTTAGAAAGCCCAGGGGCCTGAGTTGCACAGCCAGGACAGTTATCACCTCACAAATGAGGTGCACGTGCATTGCTCATTCATTTCAGTCATAAAATTACACCAACACAGATTCACGCCACAGTGCTGGAGGAAAACTGGGCCACTGGGATGTTTTCTGAGCATGTTCACATCAAATCATGAAAACCAGTAAATCTCCACACTCCCATAAAGTGTCTGAGATAGATCTTTGGTACATAGATGAGCTCTTTCAATATCAGAGATGCTGCAACTGCACATCTCAGCTGGGGAATTTACAGAAAGAGGAACTATTTCAATCTCAAATTACAGCTAGCACACATCACAGCTGCTTTGAAAAGCTATTGCTGAACAGCACCGAGTTACAGACCATTACTAGCTTATAGTCCTATCACCTAGTGTATCAGCTCCATACCATGAGCTCCGAGAAGCAGTAGAGCATCTGCAACAAGTGAGTCTAAAACACAATCAGCCTTTTGGGCCCTGGTCCATGGAGTTTGTGGGCAACAACCTGTGCTCTCTGAACTTCTCCAGTCCTGCTTTGCCTTGGAATAAGCAGGAGAAACACTGCAGATACTTTCAGCTTGCTGCTGTCTCTGCAGGGACTGCAAGAGCTTAGAGCATAATCATAATGAAGCATAAGGGAAAAGAATTAGTACGGCTGATAAATGAATAAGAAATTTCACCCCCAAAAAATCACCTATTTACCGCTCAGTCCAAAATCATGTGCATGAAAATATGTGATGAGCAACTGACAGCACAGTGCAGCAACAGCAAGCCAGAACCACCTGCACTTCAGGGGTTTCACCATGCTGATTTCAATGCAGTCCCTGAATTTAAAGGAAGATTTGGGAGAGCAGTCTCATGAACATTTTGTCTGTTTTATTAGCTTTCAGCATTGACTAGAAAACCAATAAAGCTGACAGAGACTGTCACAAGAAGCTGTAGTGGATGGTACAGTGATAAGACAGACTCTACAAACTGAGCTCCAAATAGGGCACAAGACAATTATTAAAAATAACTGGAATCCATGTACCCAAGTGTAACAACAAAGCAGCAGGCTGGTTGTCAATAGGATCAGCTAAAGTATTTAGCCTTTCTTTGACAGGCCCATATGAATCCTCTTTGATTCAGTATGCTCTGGCTGCCATTACCCTACAGTGTCTATTATTAAATTTGCCACTATTACACTTTCCAAAATCTTATATTCTTTTTAGGCTGTCACAGGCAGACTGTGGGTGCAGAATAAGACAGGAATATATAGTTCTGTGATCACTGCCTGCACCATCATTTTGCACCAATCCTAGCTCCAGTGACCTGCTGGAAAGGATCTGACTGAAAACCCAAAATGTCTTCAGAGAAGCAGCTGGCACAGCACTGCTGGCAGAGTTGCAATCTCTGAGTTTGCTTTAACTTCACAGCAGCCCAGTAACTCCAGTTTCTCCCCACTTTGTTGCAGAATGTTAATATGCAGACTAAAATGTGCTATAAAACCATGACAGGCGATAACGTGGTGTGTGAGGACAGGATTTTACTCAAAAGATTAGCTCACTCTCTTTCTATCCTTTTCCCACATTTACTGGAAGAACTTTGCAAATGTTCTAATTTGAAAGCAATGTCAAGCTGGAACGTTTTCCTGCTTGACCTCAGTCTTCATTGCTGCAGCTCTGATCACACACAGCGAAGGGTTCAGTAGAACAGCTAAATCATCCCATTTTGTTACATGACATGCACTATGTCAAATTTACACAAGAAATGAAATCAACTAATTGGTTTAGGAGAGATGAGGTGTCTTACCAGCAGGGA
This sequence comes from Origma solitaria, assembly GCA_013397895.1. Taxonomy (NCBI): domain Eukaryota; kingdom Metazoa; phylum Chordata; class Aves; order Passeriformes; family Acanthizidae; genus Origma; species Origma solitaria. Next base: position 2,515,344 of record VZRL01007093.1, read on the forward strand.
TAAAGGGAGTGGCTTGTCCTGTTTAAGGCAGAAGTAAATAAGAAGCTGATTATCCCAGACTGAAGCAATACTCAAACTGATGGAGGAAAACAGACAAACAATTTGGTATCAACTGTAACAAGATCCAGTTACATCATACGTCCCTACAGAAGCAGTGAGTAAGGGGTCTTCTTAAGGTGCAAAAAATATCTATCAATAGAAGTGTCCAGCTACTGAAAGGGCTCAAAATGTCATAAATGTGACACTGAATAGGCCCAGAGAGCAAAAGTGTGCATAAGAAATCCTCCTCAAGACGGCGAGCTGCCCCAGGACAGTGAATTGCAGGATACTCCCAATGAGAACCCGCCAGCAAGATCCCATTCAGAAATTCATCCTGGTTTCAGAGATTCCGCAGCAATGTTTTTGAGGCATTGCCTTACTTTCTAGGCTGCTTCAGCTCTAGCTGCCAAAGCAGACATGGAGTTGTGCGATGGTCAATTAAACATTCTCAATCTACGAGGCAATACACAAAGCCCAGTTGAACAATGGGTGTCCTGCACATCTTTCATGTCCTCTTGGAGGAAATCTGCACCCCTTCTACTGTGTCCATGACTCTGGGAGTTACAGAGTAAGAAGGCTTGTCTTGCCAGAGATTTCTTCTGCTACATTTAATTTCTAAATGGAGTGCTATTTCTTTCACCTAGTTTCACTAGGTTTTCTCAAGTCAAACTTAATATTATGCCCTTGAACATCACATCACTTTACTCATTCAACTTTTTTTGGTGATGATAACAAGTGCTTTTTCCTAGATGTCAGGTCAACAATGCTTCAGAGACACAAGACCTTAAATAACAATATTGCAACATCTCAACTGCATTTAGGGGAGCAGACTGGAAAACTGAAACCGTATGGTCCATACAACAGGAAATACTGTTATGCACAAACACAGAAGAAGCAACAATCTCAGCCATCTCTTAATACTATGATAGTTTCTTGAATTCACACAAAGCCAAGCGTGGTTTCCCCAACTGGATTCAGAAAGCCACATCAATTTTGGTCTGATTAAAGGCTCATTCAAAACCACAAGAAGCAAAACAATGTTTACTATGACTGCCACATTTCTGTGAGTGCTAGTACAGAAGATGAATGAAGTCCACATGGTTCCTTGCACATGGAATACAGCTCTGATTTATATTAGGAATGTGCACCCCTTTATACAACTGCTACTTGATTAATGCCAAATGGATCATTATGTTCTGATCCAATACCTGTCTTGAACTTACCACGCAGGTATTTCATCTATTAAAGTCTACAGAAATATTACAAAATTGAACAAAGTGTCTGGTTCATGATGTCGCTGTATTTCAAAGCACAGTCGTTTTTGGTTTCAATATACCTTAAAACTCTTTATTCATAAAAAAATTCAGCTCTCAAAATAAGATAAACTACACACAACAGTTCACTGCTGCCCTGGTCATTAAAGAAGAAACAGTGCAAGGGCACCAGAGGGAAGACAAAGCTTTAGTGTGCATATGCCTCACATGAAGAGGCCATGTGGTAACAAAACACCGATGACTCCAGTCCTAGCAATTGCATGCTTAGAAGCTGTTTAGCCTGGGAAAGGCTGGGGGATAACCCAACTGCTGCATTCCACTTAGGCCAATGGAAATGGCAGCACCAGGCACTTCTTGGAGGTGAAGGGATGAAGAACAGTCACAAATAGCAACAAGGAGAATTCAGACTGGATAGAAAGAAAAATTTATTCACTGCGACATCAAGAATGAAAGCTAAGCCACGGAAAAGGCTGCACAGAGAGGCAGTGAAGCCATCCTCCCATGGTAGTTTGAAAACTCTACCAGATGTAGCCCTAAGCAACCTCATCTAATGTTGAAATTAGCCCTGCTTTGAGCAGAGGTTGGACCAGCTGACTCCACAGTCCCTTCCAACATGAGTTTTTTATGTTTCTGTCTCACACTAGAATGCTTAGAGCATTGTTCAAGATTCACAGCTTTTTTTCTTATACTGTAACACTTCCTTGCATTACAAATATTAATTCTAAGGGATGGGGTACATGACTCACTTTATTAAGTTTATAACTACAGCAACAATATTTTAACTGCCTACAAGTTTTAGGGAGGCAAGGAGATTCAACAAGATCCCCTGGCACCTCTAGGGCAAGTGTTTGCAAAGAAAACTGAAAGCACAGTGACAAAGCCCTTTATAGCTTTGAAGCAGATGTAGATCTATAAAATAAACTCGCTCTTGCAGACACCTGGTTTGCATGAGCACAAAAGTGCTACTTGGAGACTGGGGTCTAGCACCACTGGTATAAATTATGCAGATGTGATACACAAACCTATGATAGTTTCTTTAAAGCTGGAGATCAAACCACTTTGGCTTGTCTTTAATCATGCTTGACAGTTTATAAGAATTATACTGATTTGGTATTCCCCCCGCACTGCCTGTATTGAATGAAGTGCTTGGAAAGAGGTTATTAAAAAGCAGCACAAAACAATGAAGTTCTGTGTTTGTCCATAGATCTGAAATTTTGCATTCTCTTCCCACTGCCCTGCCAAAATGCCCAATTATAGTCTGCAAGGAGCAGGTTTATAGTTCCCATGATTTTTGTTTTACTGAATCCAAGATTCCTTCTTATTCGAAGAAAGCTTCTTACCAGTCCTGCACATTTTATTTTGGTATTTAACAAACCAGACAAGGAAAAGACATATTACGACCTAAATTCTGGTGGCATATTGACAAGTCCTGAGCAAAAATGAGCACCATGACTAACACACAATACATTTTCAAGTGCGAATAGCATGGGGGTCTGTCATGGAAAAGGCTGATGATTGTATGAGGATGCTCTACACTCTACACAGAAAAAGACTTCAGTCTCTACAAAAGTTTTCATTTTGACTAGCAGACACTGAACAGGAGCTGAAAGTTTCCATTCTGAAAGGATTTTTTTTTTAATGCCATAGAGAAAGAGTGCAGCTGATAATTGAAAGAGTAAGGTCCTGTTTTCACTGAGGCTGACAAGCCAGAGACAGAATTTGAGCATGACAAAGAGCCCCAGGCTGCAATTTGTGGCCACTGTTCTTTGCTATATCAACTGATACGACCAAGAACAGTTTTGCTCTATTGTCTTTGTTTGCCTCTCAAACATTTGTAAGCACTATTGGAGTGCCTTTATACCAGACTAAACAAGCCCAGCTTGTCAGTGTCTCTTCAGAGGATGCGTGCTGTAGGGTCCCGGACTATCTTGGTAGCCCTCCAGCTTTCAGTATATAAAGATTCATTGTCCAAAGTAAAATGAAGTCCCCTTTGTATCTGTTGTAATAATATAACACTGAAAGAGTTAAAAACAATGCCGATATTCATCACTTGTGTGGAAAATCTGTGCTCTGAAGGGCTGCCCAATTTTCAGTAATTATAACAACTTTTTTTGATGTTAAAAGAATGTATGCATAGGCCATACATTTCCTTCTAAGACCAAAAGAAACATGTTTTTCTTATGAAGCATAATCAAAACAGTGGTTTTTGTTGTGCATTCCCCATGGCTGTATAGCTAAAGGAAATTAATTCTTGTTTAAGCAGCAACCGGGACTTGGAGGAGAGCAGGAACAGTGCTACAAACAACTGCTTTGGGGAAGTCCACACCGGAGTCCCGAAAAGCTCAGGCTGACCACACAAGGCCTCTGAGGTTAATCTTGCTATTGGATAGTCCTGTAAACACTGTCTCGGGTTCTGTTCTTTACCTTTTTACACCACTCAAGGCTTCAAGCCAAGGCCTTGATAAAAAGAACGATTTGGTTCTTGAAAAGCATTGGCAAAAAGCTGACCAAACAGTCTGTTTCCAATACGACCCAGTGAAGTCTGAAAGAATCAAGACTTCCTGCATGCAGCCCGAGAGCTGCATTTGCACTGAAGGATCAAACCCATTTAGCCTCCATTTAATCTCCCTGCACTGACAGCGCTGAATGTTCCTGCACAGGGCATGTGCTCAGCACTGCATGGCCTGCCCACAGCCACTCAACATCCTGCTGTGAGCCTGTGTTCTGCAGCAGCTTCTTACCTACAATGTCTTCATAGGCATTTTCTTCTAAAGTGCTCTTGGATCCAAATTTGTGCTGGCTCTCGGTTCCATTTTCAGTCGGGGAAGGAGGGTACAGGGATTGCAGACTTGAGGCATCCTCAAACTCAAAGGATTTTCTAAAGTTTAAGACAATAATAATTAGTAACTAGAATGCAAAATTATTCAAACATTTAGATGAGTATTTTCATGTTAAGAAATACATATAAAATGATCCATAATTAAAAAAAAAACAAAACAAAACAAAAACCATCATGATTAAGGACTAACTTTTAGCAGACCCTAAGTCCTGTGCTCACTGCAGTCTCTAGTATCTATGGCTATCTATGACACTTTTATGATGCTGGAAGTATTGTTATCCCCATTATGCAGACAGAAAGAGAATACCAAGAAAGTATGTGATATTTTCCTGGGTTTACAGAGTAAGTTTGCAGCACGGTCCTCAGATTAGAAATTACTTTGCTCTTTCCAGAGGCCCCAGAAACATGTGGCTCTCCCTCCTCAAGAAACACGTCTCTGAAAAGCATTCCTGCACTGGTTGCTCTGGGAGATGTAGTCCTTAGTTTGACACTACTCATTATTTGAACCTTCAGATATGTTCCTGCACAGAGGTCAAATGCCAAAGGCAGACTCATGTGAAAGTCACTCATTTCCCTTGCACACCCTGTGCCAAGCACTGGCGGCACAGGAGAATGCATTGAGGAAATTAGTGCTCTCTGGGGTGGATGAGTGACCTGGGCTGATGGCTCGGGGGCTGAAGGTTTATCATTTCTGGCAGGAAGGTGAGGACCAGTTGGGTCAGATGAACCCACACAATTTGCCTCCCACGCAGGGTGATTCAACACCTCCCACCCACACCTGCCCCACTGCTGCTGAGCAGTTCTAGAGGGAGAAGAGCCCAAGTTCTCCCCACTCTCCAGTTTACCCAGCACTTTTCTCTGAGGCAGTATGTACACTGAAGCTGGGAGGCCCACGTTTTGCAGTGCTAGCAGTACAGAGGCTGACATCCACTGGGTTGATTTACTGATGAGGACAGAATGGTGAAAAAAATGGGCTCAGGTCAGAGTGTAAATCCCGTGGTGCTGCAAGGCTTGCAGGGACTGTGCTGGTGTCCATACTTCACTCACTGAGCCCCAAACTAGATAAACAATAAATCATCCTGCCATCAGCCCCCATTCCTCTTCTTTCCAGCTGGAATGAAGCATATGTTACAGCATACCCATATGGCAGTGACAGTCTGATGAGACACTTTGGCCTGTGAATTGGCTCGAGCATCCCTGCAGGTAACGCCGTGACTATCGTACAGAACACTGCATTTGATTAGAGCATTTCCTGTTTGTCTCCTGCAGCAGACTTATGGGTCTGGATCAGGCTTAGCCTTCACTCTCTCCTTTCCCTAATTTCAGAATATCCAGATCCAAGTTATGTGCATCAGGATTGTGGCAGGAACAATCTGTGCATTTCAGAACCAGACATCTGCTCCTCCGCAGCTACTCACAGCTATAAACTCTGCTGACACACCGAAGACATACCTGTGTATGAAATGAGACTTTCTAAAGTAATTAAATATGCAGCTCCTATAGATTTCAAGGCAACACTATGATGTGGTGACACTGTATAGGGTGACAGGAATGGCTGTGGGGACTCACACTCAGCTGTGGTCCATGTATCCCAAGCCTATCCTGTGACACTCCTCCCCTGCGCTCTGTGTGTGCCAGAGGATTTCCAACTGCTAGGGAACACCCAGCTCACACCAATCTAAAATGTTAAAGCTACTGTTGGCACCAGATCCTCTGAAAATAGACTGGATCTCTTCTAGCAGGCAGATATGAGAGACTTCCTCCATACTACTAGAATGTTCAATTAGCCACCAAAAATAAAATCAGTGCTTTCAACCAAAATATTGGGACAACAAATACTCTCAGTTCATTGTCATGATATTCCAGTGAGTGCATATTCCAGTATGTTCCATCTGAAACACACAGCTACAAGCTGCAGACACAATGGGTTATGTCTGCTCTCAAGAGAACAGTTTAGATACTGATATTTCAATAATTACTGTCGACCTTATACTGTCATTCTTAGATTACATGCATGGTCTTGAGTTCTCTGTAAATCCCAGAATTCTCCTGTCTGTAAATAAAGGAAGGACAGTAGCAAAGACAATAAAATTAGGGTTTTATGAAGGATTTCCACCCAGCATTGAAGTCAGCCAGCAAACCTGAGATTTTTTGGAGCTTGATTTGAACTTTAGATCATGATTAACAAGAGGTGTGTCCAGAGAAATCATTAAACCACAGTGGGTAAATCTGTTACAAATGAATGGATACCTACCCAGTAAAATGTCAAACTGATTTGCAAGAATCATCAGATACACATGAAAACCCTGTTAATCCTACAATTTATACTCTTCTAATCACAATCTATATTGATAAATAATGCTTTTGGGGGTGCTCACATCTCCTAGCTCTAACCCAGGCCTGAAGCTCCTTTGCTGAACTGTTGTCTAACTCCACTACGACAGGAGACTGAACCTGCAGAACAGCAGGTGCAAGCAGAACTGTACCTCTTCTTGAAAACAGCTTCAAAACAATCTCAAAAACTCATAGTGATAAAATACTGTGGTTCATAGATGACTTGCCCCTTAATTTTCCAGTAACGACTATCATTTACACCAGAACATTTAAAAATTATTGTCTTCTGCAAATTGCAAATGCTGTGCTGAACAAAATGAGGGCAGCTTTACTTCACAAATTCATGTTAAAAACTAGATTTACTTCCTCTGAGATTATTGCCAGGAATCAAAGATAAGCACTGCTAATCAGAACTTGACTTTCCACATCCCCCCACGCCTTTCTGGGAGAAACAGGAGAGCTGTTTTATCTTTCAGAAGCAGGTGTCTGCCGAGAGAAAAGGTTAGAATCTGAAGGCTCCTCTTCCCCTTTTCCTGCCCCAGCATAATTCAGGTCAGGTTGTGCTGACATGAACTTGAAATAGGTGAGACAACATCAAGCACCAGATACTGAAGAGATAGTGTGCATCTGAGATGCTGTTTAGCAGCTCCTTGCAAATCTCATCACTAAACATCGAGGGAGGGTGTGTATCATACACATGCACAGGCAGGTGAACTTGTTAAAATGCCATAATTTGAATACTTAGCAACAACTATGCCTACAATTTTCTAAGCAATGACCAGAATGAGTTTTACCATGTCTAAAACTCAGAAGGAATCGTGATTTGAACAAGCCAAGCTCCACGGATTGCTGGGGAAATGTAGCCATATACCACTGTCCCCATCATTAACTCAAGAAGGACATAAAGGATTTTCTGTGATAGAACAGTTTTCTCAGCATTAATCTTCCACAACTGTTGATAGTAACTTAGGACAATGTTCCAAAGCATTGAATTAAATAAATCACCTATACTGCAAAAAACTGACACAACTGCTGTAGTAATGAGCTTTGGAAACAGAAGACCTCTGCAGGTATATTTTACAGGAAGAAAAGGCTGTGAGGGATCAGCTGTGGTTCCACTACCAGACAATAATGAAATTATCATCCGTTAAAAATCACAATTCAGGGCATTTGTGCCGAAATGAACTAGATAACCTTAAACACACCTAACCTAGAGCCTTTTTGAGGGATCAAGGAATGCAAATTGTAGAACTTCAAAACTGAAGGCATGAAAAGGTATTGTACCAGTGCATCCTGTCAGAGCAGAAAAAAAACAAACCCACTTATCTTGCATGCAATTCCTAGCTTTTCTTATGTCAAAAGCACTGCATTAGAGGGAGAATTTAAAAATATTGTTACTACAAAAATACAGCCCATTTACTTATTTATTTGGAGAACTGAGTGCATTTCCTTGACTTTTACCTATTCTGGGATTTTCTGTGAAAGCGTGACTCTTTCTTCTGCCTTCTGGTCACGGGGGGCGCAGGAGTGGACGGGAGGGGAGGAGGAGCAGCAGATGTGGGAGACGGAGGTAGGCCATTGCTTGGTTTGCTTTTGTGGGATTTGTCTGCCTCGTACTCGAAGGTGCGTTTGGGCTTGGGGACGGGATTCACGGCGCTGTTAGCCGGGCTTTCCAGGAGCAGTTTGGGACCAGCTGAGTTCGCAGTTACCCCCTGTTTTGTTTTACTGCTTTTCTCAGCCTCAGGAGGTGTTTCTGGTTCACTCCCCAAAATAACACTCCCTCCCTTGCTGTCGCTTGGAGTTTCACTTGGTCCCTCCACAGTACTCAGAGTCCCAGATTTTTTCCTCCCTTTGTCAACACTGTAGCAGCTACTTGGTAACTGGGGGAGGCCTCTGCCGGACTGCTCCTTCAGTGCCTGCTCGATCTTCTGGATTCTGTTGAGCACAGCAGAGGACTCTTTCCTCACATGGCTCTTAAGGAAAGTGGAAGAAGGAGGTTCGCTCCTGCCTGGTCTCTTTTCAAACCGATGGCAGGAATCCCTGTCCAGCAGTTCTTCCTCCTCTGTTTCCGGGTAAGAGCACTCGGAAAATGTTCGGCTCATTCTCCTGAGCCCTTTAAAATCAAATGTCTTGTCGCTGCAGGGAGAGGTCACCACACTGGGGCAGCTCTCACTGCCCGACCTCTCCCCAGCATCCCTTTTGTCCAAACACACGCTGGTCCTGGGGGACACCTCCCGGCGGCATTCCCATTGTGTGATCTTCTGCCTGATGTCCAGCGCCTGCGAGCGGACGCTCACCCTGCTGATGGAGAGGGTCCTCAGTTTGGTGGCAGGGCCCAAGGACAGAGTGCTCCGGGTGCGTGGATGGCTCCCTATTGCTTCCCCATCTTGAGCCTCATTTGGACTCTCTTTTTGCTCAGCCTTGAACACGGACAGCCTTTTATCCAAAGCGCCTACGCTGATGGCTTTGAGCGGGTGGCTCGGGGAGTCGGTGTCCGATGGGCTCGTGGAGGTGCTGCGCAGTGTGGACGTGCGGCTGTTCCAGTCCTTGAGGCACAGCCTGGAGCTGGAGACTTTGGAGAGCCCAGCAGAGTGGGAAGAGTCCTCGCTGTCGCTGAGGGGGTAGGCAGGGCTTCTTCGTGGGCACAACAGGGGTGGCGGAGTGGCTGACTGGCACCTGGAAACAGAAAGAAATAAAAAATCAAATCCGTGGGGAAACTGAAGTTACAAGACACCAAGGACTATTCAGCCACAGAGTCAGGGGTGGGACGTGGCAGCATTTAACTGGTGTCAGTGATGGGCCACGGGCAGGACACTTTCCACATCCAAAACAAGTTTTCTCACCTCTGTTTGACCCCCAGCTTCTCCAAGTTTCCTCAACTTAAAGCTAGCTGAGATTCTCATAGCAAGCCACTGCCTTGGAAGCATCTACACCTCCAGATGAGTAGACCTGGTTTGTTTTCGGTCTGATCCTGTACCCAACAGATTAAATTCCCCTTATCAAACAGAAGTCATTTCTAATCAAAAGACTATTACACACTGAGAAAACACATTAATCTCCACACTATGTGTTGAAGAATATAAACTACATAGAAAGATCTCAGTGTTACCCTGGAAAAAACCCTTGGAACCAATTCTTGCCATGGTTTGCAAAATCAACTATTGTTACTGGGGTTTTGTACACTGTTGCAAAGACTTTTAAGAACAAAAAGACACAAGAAAACTAAATAACACATTAATCATTTGGCTCATCAGTGATGAGCCAGCAGTAAGGAAATTAAGCCAAAACCCTGTCAAAAAAGGGGGCTTGCCGCCCTGCCAAAATCCATCCATACAAACCATAGCAGAAATAATGACAACTCCTTCAACATTAACTCCTTTCTGTTCCAAACAGTACAGGGAAAAGAGGAAAGACCCATAAGTAATGCCTTACATATGCAACTAAGTGTATGCTCTGTGAACACTGTGGACAATAAGCTGGTTTTTATCAACTGTCTTGTACACAGACAGGATCCAAATGAAAGAACTGCTTGACCAAAAGAAACCAAGGGAGTAAATGTCTGCACTATAGCAAAGGGAGAAGAGATTCAGAAGATCTCTGCTGCTATATTGTTTTCTTCCCAACAGCCAGCCAATACCTACAGGAGATGTGCTAAATTCTGTGCATTAATCCAAAAAAATCCAGAGCACTGGGGTGATTTCTGAAAAATTTACTTTGACACAGGAAATATTTTCTTCTCCTTCAAATGCAACCCCAAACCAAATTATCAGATTTCATCCCACTTTCCTACAGTGGATACTTCACATTCAAAGCTCAAAAATATCACAAAACAGAAAAGTTCTGGTCAGAAAAAGACAATAATCAAATTATCACAAAAGGGAACTCATCTCTTTTTTCATAAGCCTGAGACAAGCAAGTATATTTGTCACAGAAGTTGCACCACTTGGTGATTTTCATTTCTTTATTATTTCGAAAGATAAACATACCCGTAGTAAAAGAGATCTGATGTTAAAGATAATGGCAAATACTCGTACAACAACTGGCTAAAGCTTCCTCATTTCATCAGAGAAAGGATGCACGTCAGAATATGCTCTTTGCATCCTAGAAGTTGAATTTCCTGCCATTCTATGAGCTGCAAACAGGTGTCTTAAGAGATCTCAGAAGATCAAAAGCAGGTGACAGATGATGAGTGGTTTTGGCTGGCTGTCACAGAACAGAGTTTGTAGTGGATTACCTGGAATTACCTTGGCTGACATATCTTTATAGTGCCTGAAGATGAAACCTAAATCAGCCTCCTCAGACTTGGTGGGGCACCCTGATTCTTCGTTATTTCGGCCTGCCTCATCTCAAGCTCTTCAGGTTAGTGCCACAAAGCCAAATTTTTATATTATTCGTAACACTCCCTCAGCTTAGATTTGCGATCACATCCTCCCAATTTTTTTACGTCATCCATGCCTGCCCCAGAGCTGCACTGGCATTTCTCCCAAGGAAACAGGCATCGCCCAGTGGAAGTCTATTTTACATCTAAAGACTACAGCCTCTACTGGAAGTGCATTTTACACCCAGAGACTACAGTCTCCACTGCAGCCCTAGAAGCTGCAGGTTGGCTAAATCCATGGTCAGGATTCGTCTATGGGATAAGGATAGAAGAGGCCATGTGGAATGCTTTAGCATGTTACAACTCATTTATTAGAGTCTAATCAGCACTGACAATAGCAAGAATAAAATACAAAATGACAGAAGTAAGGTCAGCAAAATGGGACAGCAGAAGTGAAGGATATGCTGACAATCAGGGAATCATAGAAACCTCTCTCTGCCTTTGACACACTGCACAGAAAATACCATAGACATAGTCCTTTATCTCCTTACACTCTAAGAAATATCTTTTCAGTTATTTCCACTGGCAGGAAAGGTTTGGTGATTCATCAGGAAAGGAGGAAAAAGGGGAAAATCATGATTTGCATAACCTGAAGAAGTTGCAAAACATTTCTTCTTAAGAGATATGAGCCATTCTTTTAAACCCCTGGTTCCCAGAAAGATAACAAGATCAAGCAACTAAGGCTCAATCTTAAAACCCCCAAATTCAGTTACAAAACTCCCACTCACTTCCACTGTGCAAGACCAGGGCTGCAGAGCCACAGGCCTCCTGGAGGTCTTTGCTATCAAACACTTGGGTTACCTCAGTTAAGAGAAAGATTCTGTTTTACACTGCATTACACTCTAAGTAATTCAGAGAGAAGCTATAGGACTAACTCAACAAAAAAAGAAGAGCAAAGCTTTGTCCCTACAGTTTCAGCATGCATTCTCTAAAGGATGCTGCTAAGTAACAGAATTAAAGAAAAAACCAAGTCCAAAATCTGATCAGTGGATAATAAAATGGTTCTTCTTCAAGAAACCTGTTTCTATTAGAAGAATATTCTCTTGAAGGCACAATATGGCTTTAAAACTCATATTACCAGACAGAGATAATAATTAAGAAACTCGCAACATTCCATACAAAGATTGTAAAGCAAAAAGCTTTTACTGAAGTTTTCTACATACACAGTGATACAGTGAAGCACCTTACAATGCATATCATTGCATAAACTTTCCAAATATAATGTATAAACAGCATAAATAGAGATTGTGGAATCAAGTTTAGCTTTCTTAACAAGTTCATTTGAACAATACCTTCATTCTGAGCAAGGATATTTCTTTGAGAATATCAGCATTTCACAAAAGACACTGTAATAAGTTGCTCAGATTCCCTAAGAGCATTCTTCCAACTTGCAGCCTCAGGTGTGCAATTCCCAAGCCCCTGGCAAGTCAGTTGTGCACTGCAGTCTCAAAGGCTGCCAAGCAATCCACAATGTCCTCTAACAGGTCGCAGACCCTGAAACCACCTTTCTGCTGGGACTCGCTGCTCACCGAGGAGAGCAGACAGAATCCAAGAATCCAAGAGGTGCTTTCCAACTCTCCAGACAATGCTTAGCTTTGCTGATGTGACTTGTTCCCTGAGAAATCAGCAGTTACCCACAGTAGGAGAAAACTGATGACATCAGTCATCTTCACATTCTGATTCACCCTCTTCTCTTCAGTTTCTCTTTTTCTCACCCAAACATTGAAAAAGCTTGTAATCTACAAAAACTGTAATTCTTGAGGGCTGCTCTCAAATATCCATATATTCATATTGTTTTCTCAAGTAAAGGCATCTCCTTTCACCAGATTCAGTGAACACATGTGGATAACAGTGGAGCTGTATCTCAGCTGCACCAAGAAGAGAGCAGAAGCACTTGTTTTGGGATAATTTGGAGCCTACTCATCACAAGACAAAAGCTGAAAAAACTGAATTTCTGTCCTCTTTGTGAGGCCTTTAGCAAGGCTGACTTGTACTAAAAATCTGTAATGATTGAAAAAGGCTGGTTCTTGCTGCCAAAAGTGCCTGAGTTCTCACCTTCTATCTGACCCAAAAGTTAAAATTTGACACCAATCTTCTTCCTGCAAAATCTGGGTGCCAACGTTTGGCTGTGTGCAGAAGAGGAGGAATTTAATTCCTGGAAACCACTCTGACAGTGGGCAATACAAAATTATTATTAAAACCAGAGGGCCTGCCCTTTTGATTCAGTTGAGCAAAAGCACAGCTCCTTCCTGCTTCCAACGCCTAACATCAACTCCAGAAAAGAGGAGAAATGGGTGCAGAAAATGCCCACAACTTCGTGAGACAGCTCTCAACAACAGGAGGCAGCCAGAAGGGTGGCTCAAGAGCTGGTTTTATGTTTTTTGGAACTCAGAGTATAGATGGATAATCAGAATGTGCATTTATTGAGGTGTTGGCATCCAAGCTGCACACACTTCATATACACTAAGGAAAATCTTAGGTTGCATTTCAGACCAGGCAGTTACCGTGGCTGGAGGGTGCTAAGTGACTTGCCTTGAAAGAGTTACAGGACTCCCAACGCTCACTGCCCCACTCTGACCTCTGAGCTAAGCAGCTCAGACTCTGCAGCAGTGTTTTAGTTTTCCTGAAGTGTCAGGAGTGACCCCACAGATCATCCTGTCCTGAGAAAAGGCAAGCTGGAAGAAGACAGTCAACAATTTTTCAGCTTTGCAAATCCTATCTGCTCTTCTTAAACCAACACATACAGAATAGTAAGCCAGATTTTGGCTCTCTGATCCAGGGAATTTCCCACTTCAACATGCTCATGCATGGGAGCCCATTTACTGAAAAAAGAACAGGGAACATGCTGACAAAAAGGTACTGGGTTTTCAGGGCTCCTGTTAATGAGTTCTCATCTTTTCCCAGTGGTACTGATGTTGGGTGAACCCATGCAAAGACTCCCATCACTGGTTTTACTCCTCAAGACTTGCTCCCCAATTTTGTTAGGAAAAATACTGCTTTCTTAGTCTTTTATTTAGGGTTTTTTTCCTTATCCCTGCTTCTTCTCAGGGCATTATGCCATTTCACCAGGACAACCTAATGTTTCAGGGTTACAATAATATCAGAATCAGCTGTGTCCATAGGATTGTGAGTTTGGGTATGAGTAGATTTGGCCTGCCACACATCTCTAGAGACTTCTTGTTGCTCTAGCCAGTATTTTAAGAGATCTGAGACAAAAGCAGCAGAAATTTCTCCTTGCAAGGGTAGTAAAACTCATGTTTAATACACACACTGAAGCTGCCCTGATAGGTACACAAGGATGTAACTTTGAAATTCTCCAGAACTTGATAAGACAGGTTGCTAAGAAATGTTCAGCTGCCAACTGCCACCCTCTCTGAGTGCAAATGCTGGAATCCATCCTTCCTAGAGCAAGGCAAAGTGAGAGGGAAGCACACCCTGCTCACCTGTTACCTGGAACCGTTCACCATTCCATGCACTGTACACATTCTGAGGCACTGCTGCTGAGAACAGATGTAATGGCTCACTATGCTATTCATTTATATCAAACTTCCACTTGATTTGACAAAGCAGGCAGAGGAGAGAAAATACGCAGAGACCAACAGAAGCTGAAATTAGAGCCTGTGTTTGTGTCCCATTCAGTCTGTGACCTGGACAGAACAAGGACTTTTGCAGAGGTTCAGTACCCACAGCTCCTTGTAATGAGCACAGTTTCACACTCCCCAAGGGCAGTACTGCCAGGAAAGCACCCAGCAAACAAACAGAGCACATAAAAACTCTTCTGCCTTTGTCAGACATTCTTGGGAAAGCTCCCACTACAAATCAATACTTTTGCACAAACAAAAACTGAACACACTACTGCAAGTACAGCAATCTCCCAGGCCTCTTCAGGTGTAAAAGGCAGAGTAGTTCAAAGCAGACTAAAAAACTTTGAGGACTTTGACTGAAGCAATGATGAGGGATGCTTCTCAAAAAATTGCCTCTTGCTCTCTCTATACAAGAACTAAGAATAAATTTCCTCCAGGCTTTCCCCCAAAGAACTGCAAGAATTCCACTTTTAGCTGTCAAACACCAGCAGTCAGTGGTGTGGTTGCACTTTGAGATGAGTTATGGAAGTTCTCATTTTACAGAGCTGCATAGATTCAGCATTATTGTGATAATGTGCCATTTCCTTTCCTCACCCCTGGCTACATCCTCACCAGAGGCGACAGGCAGGCAGTGACAGTGATGCTGCAAAGACTCAGCCAGGCATTGCTGCAAGCGGTGGACAAATGCAGGAAGTCAGGCTAGTCTAACTGGGTCCCCAGGGGCTCAGCATGAGGGTAAAATGTGCAACCATCACCAGAATAGGCCACCTGAAATGGCTTTGCTGCTCAGTTGAGGCAGCATCCATGAGGATCCCATGTATTGATGATCCTTTGCATTTTGAAAAATGAGCATCGAGACTTGGACAACTGCCTTGTGTACTGCATCAAAGAATATAAATAGAATCTTTCACTGCATTAATTGTTCCAGGAGCAGAAAAGGACTTTAAAAGCAATGTTATTGTTACTTCTTGTAACTAGGGATTATGGGAACATTAAGACCAGACAAAAGGGACCTCCTGCACTACTGATTTTAAATTCACTCTCATTTGGCAGTAAAGCTTTCTGTTACAATATAATCTGCACTCTCACAGCACACAGCATTTTAATTTTCTACATAACTCAAGTAAATAATTACAGATAATATTTAATTATCTTAAATCTAAGTAAGAGTTTATGGTGAATAAAGGAGATGACCTTATCACACTCATGTTCTGGGCATGCACTAGTAAGGTGATTTTTGAGCTGATTCAACTTGGTGACAGAGCAAGTAGTGCAACTTGTCATATCTTGCCTCTCTCTTGGAAAGGAAAGCAATGTAAGTGGTAGCAGAACAAACCCTCTTGCACCAGACCCTTTACAATTTTTGAGTTCTCACCAGGAATATGGCTAAAAATCCCCTAAAATCTGCATTCTAGATAACAATCTCCTGCTATTGTTGACTTTGGGATTTGTGACAAAAACAAGACAAAAGCTTGTACTTTCTAAACTGGTGCATTGTAGCACTGTTTGAAATAGGCTCATTCTCCTGAACATATGATGAGATGGAAAAGTCCCAGCATTTAGAGAGAATGAGGCAATAAAATCAAAGTGGGCAACAAATCACAAAATGTTTAAAGATAGAACAAAAATAGAAACACCAATTACTTTTCTGTTTGTACTTGTGAATTTTTCTTCCCCAAGGAATTTTGATAGTTTCCATTTAAATAAAAACCGAAACCATATCAGACCTAGCTACAAACAATTGGACTGTGAAACAAAAACAAAAAAAAGATCAAGCTCTGTGTGCAGTTTTTAAAAGCTCCAGTGTCTGTGTTCCCAAGTACTGAGTCAATGATAATAATTGTGGGATGCATTTGCAGGGGTGCTGTGGTGAAATCCTGTGTTTAACACCCCTCCAGAGCTCTGGGCTTTTGCAGTTGGTTCATGAAGAGAAGCACACACCATCACAGCTGACTGCAGCTGAGCTGTGCTTTTGTGGCTCAGAAGCAAAAAGGTCTGATTTACATCAGGGAAATGCAGGAGTCATTCCACCAAAGTAAATTACATGAAGTGGCAACTATGCTCTGCCACTGTACAAAAGAGGGCAAAGAAATCAAAGTTGATGAGTCAGATCCTAAATACTTGACAGCAAGACAGCAAGACAAATCTGACCATGAGGAATGACTGCAAAATAAAATGCCATCAATCAACATGCACTAGGTGTTTTTGCCAAGTAAGGGGGAAGAAGATAACAGGAAATTGTGAAATTATCTAGACTCATAGGGTTAGATTCCCTGTCACTCCAGATTTATAGCAGTCTTCTGCTGTGTTACAAGGCAAAGGCAGAATTGTCTTTAAACAATTCCAGGTTTAAGCCCTTTTCACCTCCTCTGTTCAGACACAAATAACTACCCAGGACAAAGAATACCAACGAGCCTGGGCTGTTCTTTCCATCACAGGGATCAGAAGCTGTCTGTGAAAAAATCAAAAAGCAAGAACTGAAGTACCAGAGTAAGCCATTCTCTCTTTTCCACCAAAGTACATTGCACTGGTTTCATAGGACTATCTCTCATTTTCTCCTCAAAAAACATGACTCAAAGTTGAAAAAGGGAAGTCTCCCTTGTAGTTACTCTTTTCCCATAACATGTTCTGAATAATAACGTGGACAGTAGATGTTTCCACTGTTACCGCTCCACTATTTTTATTGTTCTGGAATTGGCTCAGTATGCTTTCGTTTCACCTGATTTCTTAAGATCTTGGGAGTTTTGCTGGAGAGAGAGTGGCAACACAAGTAATGGCATTTTCTTAAACCAGGCAGAATGCACAAACCTTGATTTGTCTATTTAAGAACTGCCAGTCCTTGAAACTTGTTCTTTAGCAGCATGTCTAAACATGCTGACTGCTCAAAATCCCAGTGCACATGGAGGCTCTCAACTTGGCTTTTTCAAAGCACAGGTGATATTTCAACATGCTTGCTCATCTGTCCTGGAATATCAAAGCAATAAATTCTGTGGAACTACTTCTGCCAAAGTTTTCCATTTTCTATGCTCACACGCACACAATTTGGGAAGGGTTGAAAATTATTTTTATGAATTGTGAAGCTTAGCACTAAAGGTATCTGAGGGCATTCTGGGTTTGGCAACCTCCAAATCTGGAATTCTGGTATGGAAAAGTTGCTGTAAAATAGGCACGTCCCTCTTCTGCCCTGACAAGTCAGAAAACCTTACAAGGTCACTCTATACTTTACTGAAATACTCTATAGCCAAAGAGAAAAGAACTGAACAGGAAGTCAAAGAGTCCTAAATCCTGGCTGCACACTAATCCGGAATACAGACAAGTCTGCTTTCCCTGCTTCACATATAAATCAACTTCTAGGTCATGCAAAACCTCATCAAATAGACTCAAGTATAAGTATCTAACAGATACAGAAAAAGAATAGGAATTCAGGACTCTACCCCAACTTAAACAAACTTTCTTAATCTCATCCACTCAGAGGAGTTAGTTTCAGAATAAATATAAAATATTTTATTTGCCTTTCCTACCAGTATCCACATTTTGCTTCCAGTCCCACCAGCTTAGCTGTGGTACCCAGTGTGCTGCCCATGTCTAGTGAGATCTTTCTGTAGAGATTCCTTTTGTCCAGTTTTGCAAAGTAGCTTATTTAACACAGTGAGAAAGCATCCTATGAGAGTGGATTATAAAACCAAAAGCCTGTTCATCTATCTGCTATGAAACAGACATTCTTAATTTCTGCCCTCATTTCAACTACCAGTATCACAGTCCTTCAAGTCTGAGGCCTGAGATATCTGGAGCAAATACAGTGTGTCACACAGGATAACACCAGAGTGATTGAAAGGATCTGAGAATGTCTCTGCTGCTTCTGGAGTTACTGAACTGCATAGGAAATAAAAAGCAAAACAAAATAAAATAGAAGTATCAGTATTTAAAGTATCAGCAGAATAGAATCTCCTGCACTATCACTGTGAATCCAGAACAGCCTCAACATCACTCTGTCTAAACACAGTCTATCCTCTCTCACGGCTGTGCACTTGGAGCTCGTGCTCTGGGAAGGTAGGTCACAAGTCATATGGACTATCTGAGGCAGGGGAAATGGAGAGCTAATTCAGATTTCAAGCTTTGCCCGAAGAATGCTCAGACACCTCTGAGGGGCTGACTCATCTCTGACCAGCAGCTGGGTGCTGTCCTGTTGCTAAGAGAACTGTAGCAACTCAGTTCAACTTGCTGCAACCTTCTCTGAAAGGAAAATGCTGAAGCATTGGCATAAAACCAGCACACTCCACACTAGGAAAACTTATCTGTTCCTTGAAGGACACTTTTTGTACATGTTTCTGTAATATGGAAAAAGCAGTCTGACAGCTTTTTGTTCGTTACTGCATGACTCTTACCATGATACAGCTAGGGAAATGTGCCCTTGTTCTTCATCCTTAACTTTGTTTTATAAGTTTTGCCCTCTCTCTTTTGTCTCTTAGAAGAGCGGACTTCTACCTGCCTAGATCTCCAAAGGTCTCTGTGCCTCAAATTTGGACTATTTTTCCAACCTAATAAATTATACTACTATCCTCTGTGAACCTTCCAGTCACTTAGTTATGTAATTGCACCTCGAAACTTGTCTCTCACCCATACACTGACATTCATTGCAACCTTTGAGGATAGGCAAAACAGTTTTCTTACCAAGAGTTACACTTTTTTTTTCTTTTCTAAGAAGTAACCCAACATTCATAACAGACTCTGGACTGGAGCAGTAGTAATATCTCTCACACATACACAGTATCTCTCTTTTATATAAACAACTGAAAGAAAGAAATCTGATGCAGGATTTTTTTTTTTTTTGGCACCTGAAAAAGCAGAAAGGAGAGGGAGCAGTTGATAAGTAAATGACTCAAAGAGGTGCTAAAGCAAGGAAGGCAGAAGGAAACATGTTAGCTGAGTATACAACTTCATCTTTGAAGGTTGTATCTTGTATCTGAAAGAGGAAAGATTTCAAAGTTTATAACCCTGGCCTCTCTTATAATTTTCTTTAGTGACTCTAACCTTATGGAATACAAAATAAATTCCATCTCTAATGACAAACATGACCCTTGGTACACTTTCCAGTGTGCATACATGTGGCTGGATGCCAGGTGCCCACCAAAGCTGCTCTGTCACTCCTCCTCCTGAGCAAGACAGGAGAGAAAAAATATAACAAAAAGCTTGTGGGTTGAGATAAGCACAGGGAGAGATTCCTTACCAATTACCATCACATCATTTGGAGAAAAAGATGATTAATTAATTATCAGTCAAATCTGAGTAGGATCATGAGAAATAAACCCAAATCTTAAAAACACCTTCCCACACACACCCCCCCCGCCTCCACTTCCTGAGCTCAACTTTGCTCCTGATTTTCTCTACCTCTTTTCCTGCAGCAGCTCAGAGCAATGCAAGACAGGGGCTGTGGTCCGTTCATCACATGGTGTTTCTGCTGCTCCTTTTTCCTCATGGAGAGGACTCCTCACACTCTTCCCCTGCTCCAGAATGGGGTCGCTCCCATTGGAGACAGTCATACTCTTCCCTTGCTCTGGAATGGGATCACTCCCACTGGAGACAGTCACACTTTTCCCGTGCTCCAGAATGGGGTCGCTCCCACTGGA
>VZRL01007093.1:2535433-2615260 GCA_013397895.1 Origma solitaria
CTGGAGATAGTTACACTTTTCCCCTGCTTCAGAATGGAATCATTCCCACTGGAGATAGTCACACTCTTCCCTTGCTTTGGAATGGGATCTCTCCCACTGGAAACAGTTATTACACCCTTCTCCTGCTTCAGAATGGAATTATTCCCACTGGAGATAGTCACACTCTTCCCTTGCTCCAGAATGGGATCTCTCCCACTGGAAACAGTTATTTCACCCTTCTCCTGCTCCAGAATGGGATCACTCCCACTGGAGACAGTCACACTTTTCCCCTGCTCTGGAATGGGGTCTCTCCCACTGGAGACAGTTATTACCCTCTTCCCTCGCTCCGGAATGGGGTCTCTCCCACTGGAGACAGATACACTCTTCCCTCGCTCCGGAATGGGGTCTCTCCCACTGGAGACAGATACACTCTCTCCCTGCTCTGGCATGGGATCTCTCCCACTGGAGATAGCTACAGTCTTCCTTCTCTCCGACATGGGGTGTCTCCCACGGGAGAGAGTTCTCCAAAAACTTCTCCAAGGTGGGTCCTTCCCATGGCTGTAGCTCTTCATTAACTGCTCCAGGTGGGTCCCTTCCACAGGGTGCAGTCCTTCAGGAACAGGCTGCTCCAGTGTGGGTCCACCCCAAGATCACAGGTCCTGCCAGCAATCTTGCTCCAGCGTGGGCTCCTCTTTCCACGGGTCCACAGGTCCTGCCAGGAGCCCACTCCAGCATGGGCTTCCCATGGGATCACAGTCTCCTTCAGGCATCCACCTACTCTGGCATGGAGTCCTCCACAGACTGCAGACAGATCTCTGCATCCCCGTGGTCCTCCATGGGCTGCAGGGCCACAGCTGCCTCACCATGGGCTGCACCACAGGCTGCAGGGGAATCTCAGCTCTGGTGCCTGGAGCACCTCCTGCCCCTCCTTCTGCACTGACCTTGGTGCCTGCGGGGCTGTTCCTCTCACATGTTCTCACTCCTCTCTTCTCTGGCTGCACTTGCTCCTGCACAGTAACTTTTTTTCCTTCTTAAATACGTCATCCCAGAGGCACTGCCGCCGTTGTTGATGGGCTTGGCCTTGGCCAATACCATGGATTTGTACAGATTAAGAAATTATAAACTTGATTAGGGAATTTCTTTTCATTCACTTGCTTTAAAAATCTATTAACCACTGTTTGCTTTTCTTCTGGCTTACGTCAGCACAAATCAAGAGTTATTAAAGAGAAGTTGCTAAAGATCCAAACTGATGCAAAAGTTAGTGCAGGGAGATTTAAGGCACTGATCTGGTGCAAATGCACACTTATGCAAAACAAAGTCTCAGTTTAAATAACATTTGCACTGAAAATTAAATTAGGTTACTATATCTGACTGGTTACTCTATGCTTCATTCTACTCTGTTTAGCTAAACAAGCCAGGAAAATGAGGAAATGTGTTGGGCATACCCACTACCGAACGTCATATGAAAAAACTGGCCAGCCAAAAGTTGTTGGGTTTTTTTTCAGTTGAACAAAGCTTTCAAAAAATCTCTTTGATCTATTTATTCCCCAATCTGTTGGCATATACACATAAACCGAATAAGAAAAAAAGAAAAGAAAAAAGCAACAGAAAAAGGCCAAGCTGTGACTTGCAATGCTTGTTGCTATCATACTTATTTACCTAGGAGTCCAGACAAGGCCAGATTTAACTTGACCGAGGGCTACATCTGGCCCTAATTCAGTTTCACTGCATATTAACAAAAGAAAAATCAGCCAGTACTGGAGCACTGTGCACACCAATATTCAGAAACATGATCTAAAGGAAACTTTCCAAAAGATTCAGACATTGGCTTCTCTCTGCTTTTTGCTGCCCATAACTGTCAACAGGAGCAGAGTTAGGTCAGGGAAAGACACTCCCCATGACTTTGTTCACCATGATCAAGGGTAACATAAACGTGTCCATTACTCATCCAGCTGAAATGAGCCTCCCAGACCAGATTTCAGCACCACACCTACAAGAGCTGTGGGATCTCAAGCCTAAATTTGGAATCAGGATAATATCTAAGGGATTTATATATTCTTTCTAAGCATTTTATTCTCACAAGACCTTGGCTTCTTATAAAACTGTGGATTTAGTTTTACACCCTTCTGTTGGCCTACTAGGATCTATAAGGAACTTTTCACTTCACTCTTTACTTACGAGAGAATTTGTATATAGTATAACCCTAAGAACGAAAATTTTTTGTGGCCATTGACATGCCGCAGAAATGCTGCACAGTAAACTGAAAGTTTTACTTAATTTAAAGCAACTAAGCTTTAACTTAGAGCAACTAAAGGCAAGAAGACATTTCTCTTGTCACACATCATTTCCTTCCAGGACAAAAGTAAGGTTTTCATATCCCTACAGGAAGCTACACAGGTAGCACCAGGCAAAGCACCAAGAAAATGAAAATGCCATGGTAAAAGTGAGGCAATACCAACACCTGTGTATACAACAGCAAGAAAAACCAACAGGCAACATTTATAAGCCCATCAGCTCTGAAAATATTTGTTCCCTACAGACCACAACACTAACAACAAACTCCTTCCAGTAACCCATGGAGTCTCAGATAACAAATACCTGAAGCAGTAAATTGAAGTCCAGATTCTGACCCTAAGTTACATCCCTCAGAACCTCACCAAGTTTGACCTATAATACTGATTTTTTCCTGAAAAGCACAAACCTGTGACTTATGCTACTTATTCAACGGGGAAAAAAAAAAACCAAAAACGCAAGCTGCCTCACAGCCCAGCAAGTACATTTCATAGAAAGCATATAAAAGAAAAGACACCACAAAACCCTAAAACCTGAAACCAGGCATCAAAACCAACACAGCACACAGAAGTGTGCCAGCAGCACTGCATTTAACAGTTTCCATCTCAGTAGTTAGAAGAATACAGTCATTGTAAGGCATATTCAGCCTAAGCATAAACAACTATGGCCTCTTTCTAATGGCCAAACGCTTTCTATGCAATAAAAACAAATACAACTTAGCATGGGTATGACTACTGCTGCATAACTTATAAATCACCTTTAACAATTACGGTGGAAGAAACGGAATCTCACCAAATTGATAAGAAATGGGCATTTAACCTTAGAGAGATGAGGTTCTGTCAGAGCAAGAAAGGTAGAGGGAGGGGAAGAGAAGGGCTCTAAAAATCAGTTTCAGTCCCACAAAGTTACTTGTCCTACACCAGAGCTATTCCTACAGACACCTTCAGTAGGCAGAAAACTGGTGTTGAGCTCTTGCCTATGAGTAGACAGCTCATCACCTGCAAAACTGGTTATGCGAAAGGACATTAAGGAATTCAGTGCTATGGCACTTCATGCTCTTCACTTCTGCTGTGTTTAGTTCCCCCCTCTCATGCCTCTGACAAGCACTCAATTGCCCACCACTGCAATCGCTTCTGCTGACCCAGACTTACTCAGCGGCTCTTCCCTCCTGGAAAGATGCAGGATGGAGATGTAAGAATTCTCAGTCCTGTGTACTTTTCTGTAGCCTCTGTGCTCCCTGAACACTGCCTGCTTCACTTGTCAAGCAGCAAATGACACACTGAGAGTGTTTGTCAAACCTCTGTCCCTTTGTATGCTTAAGGGGAGGAAACTGCCATTAATGTTTAACAAAACTAACAGGAGCAAAGCCTTTCTCTGCAATCTCACGTGTTGGCTTTGAAGGGACCAGTGTGTGAGAAATGTGGCAAGACAGAAATTTGCTCCTGGTAGCATGCAGCTTGGGAAAAGAAAATGGGTTTTTATTTTAAAGTTACAGGGAACAACAATTTCCAATTCATTCCTGAAACTCTGAACTAAGGCAATCCAGCTGCCTGTTGCTAAAGAAATCATAGAAGCTGTGTCAGGGACCAAACCACACACACAGACACAGCAAGCCTGCCAGGCTGAGCACCTCTCTTGAAGCCTACATGGGCAACAGGACTCTGACAGGAAAGGGAGAGGTTAAAAATCCACATTCGAACGCTTTCAGGTCTCTGCCAACAAATGGACACAGGCAATCTGCCATCTCCCATTTGCCTGTGTTGACATAAAGTGGCTTCCCAGCTCAGCAGCAGATCAGGGGGGCAGAGGTCTCATGTGAGAGCAGTCTCATTACTGGGCATTTGTTCGGCTGTCTGAACTGACAAGTCCTCTTTTGGCCCCAGCTGCCTCCCGGGGTGAGCATCCCGCTGCACAATAAAAAAGGTGAGCCAGTGGAGACATCTACACTGTGACAACAGGAGAATTAACCAGCACTGCCCATCCCAGGCACAGAAGTCCCTGTAACAGGAGCCCACCTGCCTGCCAGCATTAGCTATGAAAAGGGCCTTCTGAGGTCTTGCTAGCAGAATTTGAAACATAAAACACTTCTGTGCTACTGCCACTGCACTGAATTCTGTTTCACAGTTCAAACAGTTATGTTGTTACCTGGAAAAAACTTCCTTATGGGAAATTGTGATGCACAACGGGCTTACCCTATGAATCCAAACTGAAAAATATAATTTCCATCTATTAGCTGCTGTTAATTGCTTGTCAAAGGTGAACTTGCTGTACAGTCACAGTACTGTGGGTCACCTGTGCTGGAGAAGTCACATCACTTTTACAGACCTAACATTTTCTTTCTATAGCTAGGGAAAGAAAAAAATGAATTAACGTTTTTCATTTACTTCAGCAACTTTCTATAGATCCCTCACAATAAAATATTAACATATTTGCATTAAAGCTCATCATTAATACGATCATAATAAAATTTTTCCTTTATAAAAGTAGTGCTTAAACAAAGAGCTTCAGGGGCAGTATATGGACACTCTGGGCAAAATTTCCATATCTGGTTAATAACAAACAAGATATTTAGGCTCTCAAAAAATGCAGTCAGGCTGTCACAAGAACTGATATTCCTGTTGACTACAACAGAATTTTATTGATTGACTCAATAAATCAATTTTAAGTGTTATTCAGTTATTAGGAACACCATCTCTGTTACAATTGTTGTATTTAGTTGTGCTTTCAGCACTGAAGCCCATCCTACCAGATGCTTGCACATTGCTGCCTGTTGCTTAACAGCTCCAGGGCTCTCAGGTACATTGCCATTTTTGTATACAGGACCTGGACAAAATGGCAAAAACCTCAGAGGGCATGATGGAAATTGGGACAGAAGCTTTGAAAAAGTCTCCCAGGAAATATGGGCATTTTTGCATGTATATGTTGTAATAATATGGATGCTATCTGTGTATTTCCAGTAGCCCGTATTTTCCTGCTTGTAGAAAAATGCTTACAGTTTATTTTGCATTTAAAGGCCGTTTGCAGTCAATGTTCATTCCTCAAGTATGAATGCAAGGGTGATGCTCAGTGTGGAGACCGAATCAAGCACTGAGCTAATTCCCAGTTTCATCGCACAATATTGCCTGGTGAATAGTGACTATGTTATTTGGAGGATGAAGTCCATGAGGATGCTATAACAGTGCACTTCTTGCTTTGTTTTTCCAGACAAATGGTTGGTTTTTTCCAATCAGAGAAGAAACATATAATACCTATCTCATTACATTTGGATCTTCCTTTCAAACTCACTCTTTACAAATTCTGCTATGTCTTCTTTTAATGTCCTGTTCTGCCCAAGTGGAAAATATCTTCTTAGGATAACCAAACAGCACAGGAAGCTGGTAAGACAACACAGACTCTTTCATTTGTAAACCACTGATTCAAATCCAGACTGATTAGGGCACAGAACAGAAATTGTTCTCCCATACTGATGGCTTTTAAACAGCTCAAGTGTAAAGAGATGAGTGTCTTAGACAGCTCCTAATGGGCAGATATTCACAGAACATGGAATATCGTTAGCAATGCTCATGACTTGCATCTTTGTTGGTCTTTTCAGTGAGGTTGTCAGCATCTCCATGGTCCACAAGGCAACAGAGTTTCGTTCCAGAAAAACTGAAATATTGGCATTATGATGAAAAAATTTCATGTAGTTGACATGACTACTACACCATATTCCCTGAGGACTTCAGTCTCACTACTTATGGCCACCTAAGAAACAAATTCACATAAGACTCATGCTCTGATTCTCTGATACCGCACTGGTGGGGACTCCTGTGAGTGTTATAACACGTCTCTTGCTTGTTGCTTGTATTCACTACATTTCAGTGCAGAAAAAGCACTAGAAAGTCATCAGAAACATTTCCAAAATCAAGCTCTTGTAATAATTTTCTGCAAAAATATGGAAGTTTATTTCAGGTCTTAGCATCCCTGAGTCCACTAATGTAAATACAGTGATCAAAAAATAAAGATTGCAGTATTAGGCTAAGTAGCCTTCATACTGCAATAGTTGCATTTAAAAGGCCTCTTATAGTCTAACCTCTCACCTCGAGCTCTGTTTTTTAAAGACTTCTCAGTTTTTCCTTTTAATTTCTTTATTTTTTTTTAGTTCCCAGTGGTTTTGGCAAATACAAACCCTAACAGAAGAGAAAAGGTAATTTTAATGATAAGGTATGATTTGCTGCATATAAAAGCACAAAGCATTCAAAGTGTCATGAGAATTAAGTTACTATGGAAAGTACTTCACTACATTCCTCTATCCTCTAAGTAATAACAAAGTCAACTTGATCTGAAGCTTTATGAAGCAAAATTCAATGAATAATTTAGGATTTGTTGGGGTGCTTCCTTAGGAACCTATGCAAATAGGAGGGATATATTAATAAAACTTCCATCCAAGAAAAAGTGATTTGTTTGACTGACAAGTGCATTCTTCCTGAATGGACTTGTAAAAGTAAAGTGAAACAAACCAGCCAGCAATATAAATGGAAAAGCAAAGTTCCCTGCCCCCTGCCCCTCAACTGTCTGAGGAAGCCCAAAGGATATATCCAAATCTAGGACTATTTCTCCAATTCTATCTCTTAATCTAACTAGAAGCTGTTAACCTCATCTTACAAACCATTCCTCTCATGTCTCTTGACTACCATGCTCATCAGAATATTTCTGCAGCCCTGCTGAAGTGATTTCAAGGGGTTTTAGCCTGCCCTCTGCTCCGCCAGCCCGAGGTCAGAGCCCAGCAGTGCGAGGGAGGGGAACACTGTGCTTTGGACCATCGGAAATCAGCACAACACCAGTGCTGCTTACCCCGATAAAGGACAGTCAAAGGCTGTATTCAGACCCTTCCCAGTTTCAGGGTCATTGGAAACAGCACTTTGACTTGTTCCCACTGCAAATGTTTCTCTTCCTGATGGCAGTAGGTGCCCTCCCACTTCCCGTGGTGCAGTTCAGAGTTGAGCTGCCAGAGCTTCATGTCCCAAATGCACCTCCAGCCTTGCAGGGTAAAGAACAGCTCTTTTTTCTGAGCCAAATGTAACTCTGCATTGCTGGGAACTGAGCTGCTGAAAATTTGTCAGCTGCACGGTTCAGGCTGTTTCTGCTTGTAAAGGAAAGATAGATTATAGCTGTTATAGCTAATAGATTTCACATCAGTTATTCAGTTTTCACTGTTATTTGGCTGAAGTCTATTTGTACTGTTTTCTAAATCTCAATGGTTTAGACAAAATAAAAAAGCTGTGTCTCATCTCAGCTCCAATAACTTAGCATATTGCTTGTCTTAGAATTTTATTAAATCACTATTCTTCCTGTTCTCAAGCTCACTGTCAAAATATTAAAACTTGGTTCTCTTCTAAGGTAACAAACATTTTCTACAGCGGGTTTGTTGGTTTTTTTCCTCACAAATTCATAAAGAGCTCATAAATGTTCTCACTAGTATTTCTGAGCAGTAGGCAAATACTTTTGGCAGGAAAATCCATCTCGGCAGTTCAGTGTGGAGTGCCTCATTGCCTTGAGCCATGCTCAGCTGCCAGGAGATCTCCTGCCGCAGAGGGGAGAGATCCCAGCCTGGGCAGTGGGGAGAGGCTGGGACATGCTGAGAGCACATGAGCTCAACTCACACCACTAGCCTCTTGCTGCTCTAACAAAGTCCTTGAGAGCTGCTCTGGCTGGAAAAACTGGGAGATGTTTTAGCTCAGGCCACCCCACAACTGAAGGGGCAATAGAAGCTTTTAGTTTAAAATAAAAATGAAACAAACCCTTGGCTTCCTGTTGTAGGCATACATAACTCACTCTCCTTTCCAGGCTGGTCTCACCCCTCCCTCATCATAGACCCTTGAAAAAATACTTGCATGACCAAATATGCACAAAACAGCAACCACTAACATACCAAACCATGCACAAATGTCCCAAAAGTTGTGCACAACCACTTCTAGACCTGCTGCCTCACCTGTTCCTGTGTACTAAGTGTAAGCCCAGGCAGAGAGTGCCTTTCACCTGTAATTCAAATGCAGCATCCACAAGGGATACAAGCAGCTTTTCTATCACTCAGAGCAATGCTGTCCACTAAGCAAAGAGAGTAAGAGATGAGAAAATACTTTATCATAAACGTGGTTAGACAATGGCAATCATACATAAAAATTAGTGGGAAAATTGCACGCATTAGAATTTCAAATAAGATCAAAATCTCACTGCTTTAGAACAACACAGACAGCTGAAACAGCATCTTTTGACTTGCAAGTTATTGCATTCTTCATGAAGCTCTCCATTCAGAAAACTCAGGGCATATAATAAATCTTGTAGTCTTTAAATTTATATTCACATTAAATACATAAATGCAATTAATTACATTTTGTTTATCTTACTGTTAATAATTTTCTTACAGTACGGCCAGGGCTCTATGTGGTGGATGCAGCATTGTCTCCCTCCCAACGCTCTGTAACTAATGGTGAGGGAATTGTCTAGTGTTGTCCTGCCTTATCTGCCCCTGGAGTCATCCCCCCTGGATGTGAACACAGTACTTTTGCATTACTCACAAGATAATTCACTGTCAGTGCAGGCAGACTGGATCATATCTGAGTGAATGACCTGACAATAAATTTGGGTAGTGCCTACAGTTCAACACAGAGCTGAGGAGCACTGTTTTAATCTGTGGTTTTTTCTTATACTAGGAGTAGCAGAAAGACTGACTTAATAAAAATTAATTTAAAGTCATATTGTTACATAACAGGTAACGCAAGCAAAAGGCACTATATTTGCATCCATGAAGGGATGTCTCTAAATGAGGGACAAGTCCTGCACAGGCACTGCCTTTCTGAAGACAACCCTTCTCCCTAAGCAGATGTGTTTTCCTCAAGACATAAGATCACCTTCAACAAGAAAAACTTACTCTACACAAAGGGAAGACAATAGAGCACTCTCAGGACAAGCCAGCCAAGCAAAAATCTGCCAGCCCCACTCCAGCACTGACAGCAGAGCACTGCTTAACCCCAGAGCTGGCCATATCTACACATTCTTTCATTTAAGAATTCTGGAGGTGTCAGTTCCTAAGGAAAAATATTTCTTGTCCTCTGCCCAGCCCACAACCACATAATCCTTTCAAAGGAAACAAAGTATTTCAGTTGGATTTAATAATGTGGACCAAAAGTTAATTTCACTTTAAAATAAATGCATGCATTTGCTATAAAACTGAATGAGCTTGGCTTGAGTATGACTGATTTTGGACATGATCATGCATCTCAGGTTTTTAAGGCTGAAACACAGGCACAAATTCTTCCCTTAACTAAGATTTTTCTGAAAGCTTTCTTAGTTTCTAAGACCTTTCTAAGTTTGTTTCTACCTTCAGAGAAATACAGGAACAAAACACAAGACCTTGATGTTCATGTGAAGCAGTTGAACACGGATCTGTAGGCATGATGGGGACAGGAAATCAACCCAAAACAATACTTCTAGTAACCAACCCATGGGCTCACTTTGTTAAGAAATACAAGTCATTACTTTATTTGATATTTAAAGAATTATAAAAAAATTCATCTGAAGATTTCCTGAGGTATCTCTAGAGTTATATTAATCCAGATGTGTTTATGTGGTGCATCTCTATTGCCTTACTGGAGGTAAGGTAGCTCCACCAATTAAAATTCTTTCCTATTAATTTAAATTCTGAAGAAGGAAAAAGATTTGAGCCACAACGCCTGTGCAAACATATCTCAGCACATTAGGCTAATGGGGGTGACAAACTTCAGTGACAGCAGGAATGCCCTCACGCACTGCTGGGAGATAAAAACCAAAGCCTCTATTCAGAGGTTTGTGGGTACGCAGCTCAGTTCTTCCCAAGTGAGGAGAGAGACGCCAACTCAGGATATCAGATTTCAGTTCTAACCAAATAAGAGTATATTTGGTTCAAAGACTCAACTAAAAGTATTTAGAAAGGAGAAGTTTTCTGAGCATTATTAGAGTAGGCACTTTGCAAGTTTGTGCTCATGGCAATTTGCAGATGTAATCCTTTGTTAGTGCAAATTCCTGGTGTCTTGCTATAGCACCCCCTGATATCAGGACCCCCAGTTTATTGGTCCATTAAATCATGATTGCTCAGCTGGAGAACATCCTTCACCAACATCCTCTGGTGAGGACACCACCTTTCCTGTAGAGATTGGGGGGAAAGACAAGAGCCCGCATCACAAAATCCAGTCTACAGCAAAACTCCTGTGATTCCAGTGACATAGCTTTTCTCAGACACATAACCTCTGAAAATCCTTTTTCTCAGACATAGTCCTCTTTCACAACTGGAACCAGGACTACTTTCTGCTTTGGCTATCTTCCCAAATTGAGCCCAGAGACATTAAACTTAAAGGATGTTTGTTCCAACTCATCACAGCAATCCCTCCATATATTCTACCAAACTCACCACACTAGTAAAACACTTACTTGCAGCAAACTAAATTTTTGTTCGCTGCAAATGGTATCCAAATGTTTTTAAGCTTTCAAAAGCTCTCTCCTATTCTCCAAGATGGGATTCATACCTAAGGCACAGCCTGCACCACAGAAAATATTACAGGCAAAGAGAAATCATGCCACTTACAAATACACTGGAAGAAGTCTATATCCCCAAAATCTGAAGTTATTTGTGCCTCATGCAATACACTCAGATAAAAAACTGTAAATCGATGGGCTCCTTTAAAAATGAGCCCTTTCTGTACTTCAGTTACTGTACTTTCTGTACTTCAGCAGGTGAGAAGACTCAAGGGTATAAAATGCCTTGAGATGCAGAGTTAAGAGATGGCATATTAGCCAGAGACAAAGACATTAGGAATAATTTACCAATGTTACGGAGCAACACAACTCCAAACATTTTTCAGCTCTGGACTGGTCCTCACATCTAGCATCTCAAACTGAGCTGAAATTTTAAGATATAATGATATATTAATATGCAATTATTTTGTTCAGGATATTTTTTTTCTGCTTGTCTCTGTTATACTATACAGCCTACAAGTTTGTAAGCTGTATTTTGCTAATTAGAGCATGACCTCATAGAAACAACTATAGGCCAGTTTTAATACAGTAGAGCATAGAGGTGATTTTTAAGTCAAAGATCGTAGTGCCATTTCTACATTTACCTCTGCTTGCACTGGAGAAAACACATGTTTTGGACAAATACCTAACAAGATACAGAGTTTTTGATAAAACACAAATACTCCAGATAAATATTAAATCATTTGCTAAGGGAAAGCAAGCCACATTGTAAGGAGAGAGAACTATAAACACCACTATGCCTTTCTGTGATTTCTGTTCTCTTAAGGTTTCCTCAGAGTTACACTGGTCCTCTTAACTATGGTGCCATCAACCCAAGCACTCATTTAATGCAAAAGGGTCACGGTCATGCACTAGCTATAGGCATGCTATGGGCTCCTCTTGAAGGGTTAAGAAGATTTCACAGAGCTGCTTCCTGCCAGAATTGCTAAGAAGTCACTTTCAGCTACACATAAGGTGCTTTCCTATCCTGTTCCTTGGCGTTCACCTCAGTGACTCATAAAAAAGGATTAAAGCTGTACCCTTGAAGTTCACAGAAAGCCAGAGTCTCCTTTTGTAATCATAACAACCTTTCTGCAATTTCTCCAATTTGCTTCCTGTAACTGACTCTTGTTCCAAACATCAGAATGTTCCCACTGGCTTGGACCAAAATAGCATTCCTGGTGTCCAATGTTCAGTCGCTGAGAGTTAGCAGGTGCCTGGAGAAGAGAATAAGAATGTGCAGTGCAACTTAACCAGCTTAAAAGTCTGTTGACTCACAGCTTTTGTTTCTGTGACTAAAAGGCTTTGGAAGATTTTTCTTCCATGAATTTATCTGATTGCAACATGCCATAAGAGTAAGTTCTATAGTTTAGAAACATGCTGCAGAAAAGTGCCTTTTTCTTCAACCTATTCTTGACCTGTTGTCTTCTAGTTTCATTGGATTTGTATTTGTTCTTAAATGGAAAGAGAATTTTTCCCCTATTTATCATCTTTGTTCCATATATCATTTCAGAAACTTCTATTTCTCCTCTTCCCTTTCAATCCTTTCCTTTGTAGGATGAAGAGTCTAGACAATAAATCTACTCTTGTCTTGTAGGGAAAATGTTTCATACCTTCATCCACCCTTGTAATCATTTTACAATTTTCCCATCCAGAGCACAGTCAAGTTTTTTCTCCTAACACACACAAAAATTTCAATTTGAAGCAAGTGGTGAATGAACTCCAGGTGACTTCAAAAATAACGCATTCGTGTGGAATCATTTATTTAAAACACTTCACTTTCTTCAGATACAAGAGGTTTTTTTTCCCCTCCTGTGGTCACAGCAGAAACTTGTGAATCCCACAACCAGATTCTCAAGTGAAGCTCACAGTTATCCTACCAAAAATGTCCTCGCTCTGCTCTCTGTCTTCCCCTCATTTCCTGAAGTGCCATTCATACAACTCTGGTGGAAAAATGGCTCTGGTGATTCATGACAGTTAATTCACACCCTGGTGGGGACCAAGGGTATTTCAGTTTCTGAAAAAATCTTAATGCCTGCAAAGCATGCAGTTGTGTGGATTTTTACATGGAGGCACCTTCTTTCCACTGAAGATTTTTATTATTAAAATTTAAATCCATTATCTACAGGGATCTGAATCACAGCCAAAGTAATTAGAAAGACTTCTACCGATTTTACTGACCTTTGCTTCTGACCCATAAGGAGTAATAAAATGTTGAATCAGCTAGTGACACTATATCACTGAATCATATGTCTTTTCTTAGAATCATAGAATTATTGAGGTTGGAAAAGACCTGTAAGATCATCAAGTCCAAGTGAACAGTCTTGAAACAATAAATCACACCAAAACTAGGACTGACAAGAAAATAACCCTAAAAATATGTCTTAGCGACCAGAAGACTCACGCACCTGTGTTATGCCAATACCAGCTGCTACCACAAATTATAGAGAAAGTACATTTGCAGGTTCCCAAATGTCCAGTCAAATCCCACACTAAACATTGACAGTGACTGCTCAGTTTAAGTGAATCTTTGAACATGTTTGCAATAAATCTTGCAAGCCTTAAATTTTTATTGTGCCAGGGCTTACAAGACTGATTTACAGCCTGACTCAAATGAAGAATCCTCATGGTTGACTCAAATAACATCCTCTTACAGGGTTTCTCAGAGGAAGATGAAGATTACATAAAGCAAAATAATGGATGGAGAAATGGTGCATGACAATCTATTCATCTCATTTGTGCAAGTGCCACTCAAAGATTTTCCCTAACTTCAGGCTCTGACTTGTACCTACACAATCTTTTCCTGACAAAGTCTAATCAAAACAGCTGATGATAAGGAAAGACAGTTTATTTGATAGTTACTATCCAATAACTTAGTATCACACAGTACTTTCTAAGCTATTCAGAATGGAAACTATTTCGAAACAAAAGACTTGTCCAAAGTTTGCTAAAGTCTAGACCCAAGTTCCCAGCACCAGTCTGTCTTCACTTGGTGGAATGACGATACACAGCTTGAGAATTCCAGAGATCATCAGGGAACAGGTCTTAAGATCTACGTATTAACTCCCTAGAAATTCCTCTAGCTGCCCTGGCCCTTCATTATTTAATGGTTTCACTGTTTTGTACCAAGAGATGGCAAATACACAAACTGGAAGTATACAAGGATATCGAGCTCTACCACAGCAGAATATACCTAATAAAAAACACCAGAACGGACGCTGGTTATCTATATCTTTTTTTAACTGCACATTTTAAAATGTTTGGTTTTCCCCTAATGGTGAATGACAATGACAATCTACTTTGCAAATTATTTTAATGCTATAGAAAGGACAAATAAAGCAAAGCAACAGGGATGAGCCCTGTACTTTACATTCTGCCCTTTCCCACTTGCTGCTTGATGTGCAACAGGAGACAGTTTGACCATGGTCTGTGAAGGCAGATACAGCAGAGGAAATGTGACTGAAATCAACACAAAGCATGAACTGGAGATTGGCAGTGGAGAAAAGCTGACATGCAGTAACATGGCTGAAGAATTAAGCCCAAAACTCCTGAGCCCTACACAGCACACCTTCCACACAGGACCTTCCATGCAATTTCTTCCATCATAACCAGCCTGCCAGCAGAAATAGCTTGACAGAAATATATTAGAAACAACCTCTCCTCACACCTTGGCTCCTTCTCTCCCTACAAAAACTTCTCTCAGCCCAGCAAAGCTCTCTCTGTGTCAGAATAGAGGTTGCTTACCCTTGAACAGAGATTCTGTTCCAAACACAGACAACCTTTACTCAAAATCCACAAATCTGCAGTTTTCCACTTACCTGTCAAGAGTGTCCTGAGGCACTTTACTCCCTCCAGCTCTGCTGTTGACACTGGTGTTCTTGTTGGCGGTCATGGTCATTTCTGCTTTCTAGGAATGTGGGTATCTGTGAGAAGAAAAGTCAATTAAGCTTCAACAAGACCAAATTACAATTGACTGCTTGAACTACAGTGCTGTGTAAAGGCAGAACTCCATGTTGCTTTTGATTCTATAAAATGCAATCAGTGTAGTTATGATCCTGAAAAACAAAACCCTACCTCTCTACTGCCACTATTCCACATCCACAGCCAAGTTTATCAGAGCCCAGTGCTATAAATGGAAATATTTTATGGGAAGTAGGTGTGTGCTTCAGGTGCTGACCTGTCTGATGAACAGAGCTTGATACCAGGTTCACAAAATATCACAGGCTTGGTGTGGTTCTTTCATCCATCCGGGTATGTGGAGATCCCAGCAACGGCACTATGTGGTACTTGCAAACACCATAGATGTGACTGGCATCTTGTCCACACAACAGCTATCCCAAGGAAAGAAGAAAGCTTCCCACTTTTAAAGTGCAGCTCTATTATGAAAATACTTCTTAACAGTGAAATATATTCAATGATTAATTTTTTTGAATGTAGTTGTCAAATCTGCTCATGACACAAAAATATCACAAATGGTTCTCTATTGGCCTCAGGACTCATTGAGTAAAACTGTCTTAAGACACTTTTAAAACTTCAGGTGATATAAAGAATCTTTATCAATTCCTAGCTGGTTTTTTAGCAATTTGGTAATCCCAAAAGTTGTAAATTTAATTTCAGCCCTGTATATTCAGTTAAGCAAGCAAGAGATAGGTCTCATTTCTGTGACATAGCTGCACATTGGCAAAGAAATAGCCCAGTACCATGATTTATTTTGCCTTCATTCTGCTGTCTTTATAGAAATGTCATGCTATGACTGAAGGGAGAACATGATTATATGGGTGTAGGCCAGGATACCATCCAAGGGATGCAAAAGCAGGAATCCCTAATATCATGCCCCTCCACTGACTATACCCCATGTTTCTCTGGTGGACAGCACAGCTCTTAGTGGCCCTGTCCTCTGTCATTGTAATCCCTTGAGAAATATTTTGCAAAATAAGGGAGGAATGTATTTTCATGTCATGATAAGATTGCTAAAATGCCAGCAGAGTCTCTTGGGAAAGAAATGGAACAGTATTTATTCCACCCAATGCTACAGGGGTCATTTATGGAGGATTCTGTGGCTCTACTGGCACTGGTCTGGGTGGTTTCTGAGATGCTTCTTAGTTTATAAACTAAAATATCTACCATGGTTTACAGCAGTGCCACCCAGGGTCTGACCAGAACTACCAATTTTTACGACCATTAACAGCAAAGCTAATGCAAAAATAAGGAGTGTTACGAAACTTCTTGTTTACTCAAACCCGCAGGAAGTCCAGACTGCTTGAGAAGCCACTGTAACGTGATGCTGCAAAGCAAGCTGGAGACTGACAGCACACAAAAATCCCTGTACTAACAGACCTATCACAGTCAAAAGGACATGCTCTAAACCACTTTATTCCAAGCAGTTCTGCCACAAACACAGTCAGAAAATCTGCTGCAGATTGCAGCTCCAGAGGCAATCATGCTGACCACGGACGCCAGGTCTACTTCTCCAATGTCCTTCTGGATGTCTTGTATCAATTTTCCCAGATTAAGTGGAGATTTTTTTTTTCCGGATTGGTAACATTTTTTATACACTGAAGCTCCCTAAATTCCTCCAGTGTCTCATTGTTATTGTTAGTGTTACATTATCAAGATTACAGGATGGTTACAGAACTGCCTGTTCTGACTGGAAAATTGATTGCTTGGGACAAAAAAGGAAGCCTGCTAATGCTGGCCAAGCTTTCTAGGACTGTACATTCCACAGGGAGTAAGCAGTTTTTTAATGTTTTCCACTCACCAGTTCAATACTTTTACTGCGTTAAATCTAAATCACTTATTAGCACTTAATGTGAGAAAAAGAATAGATATAAACATGGCATAAGGAGAATAATAACTGTTAGTATGCATAACATTAGTTTTCCAAGATGTGCTTTTCTGTTCAAGACAAAAATAAGCTGAAGAGACACTCAAAGAGATGGGATACTGACCAGACACATTAAAAAAATAAAAAGTGTTTTCATGCTGCTGTTTTTAAAAGTCCACTTTTCCCATAAACAAAGACAGATGGGAAAAAAAAAAGTCAAAGCTTAAAAAAATCACTGTGGTCAATATTTAAAAGAAGTGATTATTTAAACCTCACCTTTCAAAGCCACTTTAAATGTCACATAGAACAAACTGGTTTGTTTTCAGCTAAAGATAAACTGAGTTCTAAAAGATAGTTACACAAGACCTATCAAATTTAATGGTATGAATGTGTTCATTCCCATGCAGTTGAGACTGTGGTATCATATGATGATATTAACTGACTTTTTTATCCAGTTCTTCTTTAATGCTTATTTTGGATGAATATTTTACTGCAGGTGATGCTGGTACCGTCCCAGCACACGCAGAGAAAATGCAAACACGACAGAAAATATTCAACCAGCCATTCACAGAGGTGCCCGGAAGCAAGAACTTATATCACCCCAAAAACCCCAGCCACCCACCCACCAACCCACACCCCCCAAAAATAAAGGGAAAAAAACAGAGACAAAGGAACAAGGAAAGAAAACTTGGTCATGCAGCAAGTTATTTTAGAGCCTTCAAATTAGTCTGACAGCCTGCAAGTTTACTGAATCATTGTATGGTCAAGATCACATCCCTTGGGCTTGGGTGAGAGCATTCCTCTTTACAGCATTTGCAAATCATTCTTCACAAAGCAATCAAAACTAAAATCTCTCAAGTGTTGTGACATACTGTTAAAAACAAATCCAAAAATAGTTATGTCACACAGATTCTTAATTGCCTTGTAAACCATCTAGCAAGCCTGGTTTGAAATTGCAGAATTCTGTTTTATTTGTAAATATAAAGAATTTCTCTGAAACCCTTATTTAACCATAATTTGTGTTTTGCTCTCGACACGGTTTTACTAATTTCACTGGGACAACACTCAAATTGGCAATTCAATGAGCCCAAATAGTAGAATAATTACATCAATATTGCCTAAAACCTCCACAAATTATTTATCAGGATCAAAAAGCCAAGATGAGAGAAAAATATAAAAAATGGTGTGATGGAAACATGGGATCTGCTGCTCGTGCCAGGCAAGGTTCAGCATCCTGACTGAAAATGGCTGCTGTAATGCAGATGTTTCCTAACAGATCTTTATCATTGCAGGAAGCTCCAATGACAGAATATTCCTTACAGACCATCTGTTAATGGTATCCATACACTTTTAAAATGAAAGTGTGGCCTGAGGCTTTTTTTTTTTTTTGACAGATAGGGCACTGAAAGCCATCACACTTTGGGCTAATGAACATTACAGCAGCACTGAATGTCTAATTCCATTTATAGGTAGGGGTAAGTCTAATTCCATTCCATGACAGGGGTAAGTCCTCTGCTCCTCCATTAAACTTAAACTTTAAAATGCACTTTAAAATTATTCCTAATTTCCTAAAGCATCCCAATACTTTGGAAGCACCCACTCACAGTGCCACTACAGTGAAAACTGTAAATGGGAGGGGGTTGAAGAGTGAGGCTTGGAGCAGGAACCTGAATAGTCAAGGCAACCCAGAGTGCTTTAGTCACTTTATAGCCTCCTAAGCTCTCAAGAAAACCTCCTACTTTCTGATACGCAGTGTGCATTGGTCAGTACATTCCAAGAACTGATTCCCTCCTCTCCTTCTGAGGAAGGTGAATATTATTGAAGCTAGAAGAAGAATTTACATGCAGTGTCTGATGACTTGAGAAGGGAGCTCCTGAATGTAGGTTCCCAAGCCTTCTCCTGGCATTATCACTAACGTGGTTTGAAATCAACTTGAGCTCTTGAGTTCTGAAACTTTTTAAGGCAGATTAAATACCACCGATCTGGGATCTGGAAAATATGGGGAAATATTACTCCATTGGTCTGCCCCACAGGACAGAGAGCTGGAGACATAACAGGAAGGCATAACAGGGAAGAACTACAGGCTGCTAAAACAAATTCATGTTTTTGAAAAAAATTACATTATAATAAATACAAACTTTCATAAATATGTTATTGATAACAATCAATTTACGAGAAAAATTAGTAGGTAATAGTAGCTGCAACAGAATGCGTCTAGGCATTACAAAGTAAGCTTAACACATTAATATGCTTTTCTGAATGCTTTAAGGGAGCTTGCCCATATGTCAAGAGGCGTTGTACAGCTAAATTTTGTTTAGTAGTTGCAGCCTGCTTTGTGGCAATTCGCCTACTCCCTTCCAGTAAAATAGATAATTATGTCCTCCCAGAAAAACGTCAGTTCTGATGAACTGGAAAGTCCAATAAAATGTTTAGAGACTCCTGCCTTGAGAGGGCACCTGTAGAGACTCCCAAGAACACTGTTGCAAGAATTACATCAGGATTACCTGTTCTCTGGATTGGTATTAACTTCACAGTCTCATCCAAATTTTCCCTCCCTACAATCCATAGCCTATTTCCAATCAAATCAGTAACCGGTCTCTCTGCTAAGCTTTCACAAAGAGATGCCAAGTTTATTTCTTGCACAAACTTCCTAGTATAACCAGCAGGGATGGTGGACTTAGTTTCTATTGATCCTTACAATGCCAAACCACCCTCTCAGCAGTTTAGTCCCACTGAACTGAACTGGAGCTACTGGGAAACTGATGATGCAGCACTTTCTAGAGGGGAAAGAAGTTATCTCCCCCAAGCAGGTGAAAAGCAGGCGTCATGCCTAGAGCAAAGACAGCTCTCCACTCACCCTTCACCCTCCTTTCCTGTTTCTCTGACACATAAAATGCTCTTCCTCTTCCTGATGTTCTTGCTCTTTCTTATTTTGTGCCTTTATTCTGTCTTCCTAGCCCTACTTTATCTCATTACTTCATTTATCTTCTCTCAAGCTATTCTTCCCCCTCTGGCCTTAATTGAAAGTGGACAATACCTGGTGGAGAGAACAGACCTTGCCTGAAACACACTGCAGTCCAAAACTAGTGTCTGAACCAGGTAAGAATTCAGTGCTAAGTTCTTCTATTACCCTTAGCACTTCTAGGGCAATCCCAGCTTCCAAATGGAAGGAAAGCAACATGAAAATCAAGGTAGACATTAAGAGAAGGAGGCATGAACAGAAAATATACGTCCATTATTGAATCAGAAATTAGTATTTCCCTATGTAAGCTAAAGAAAAGATCTGGGTTTTTAAAAACACATTCATTATTTCAAGCTTAAATACCTTGGTTTGAGATACCAGGGTAGAAAGAGTCTACCTAGAAACTGTGCCAAACATATATCATAATTCTTTGGTGTTATTCTTCCTTTTTCTTTCCTTTGATCTTCAGGATTTTTGCATTAAAACAACCATTCAAGTCTTGGGAGCTCACCTGCTCCCGTTGCTTACCCCTCAGTGAAGTCATAATCCTCCGATAGCAACATCAACACCATTTGCACAATAATGAATTGTTTCTTGTGACACAAAACCCAAATTATAATTTTGCTAAGGAATGAGAGTTGGTTAGCTTTGAGGATCAAAGATTCTTTTTCATTAATATCTTTTGTGTCACAAAGGATATGATTAATGAGAAAATAGAGTGTCCTCTGGTATTTCCTACAGGGTGTGACCAGTCCCTAAAAACATCCCAGTACAATTCACAGAGTAAGCAAAGAAAGACGAAGGTCTTAGTAAGTCTTAAAAGGAACTTCCCTGTTGAGCTGACACTGATGACTGAACCCTCCTCGCACCAAGGCTGACTGACAAAGTCTGCCAGACAGCTGAAAAGCATCCTGGCTTTGCAACTGCTGTAGGTTTTGATTTGTTAGAGCATCATGTGAGTCAAAACACAGGTCACAGCCACACTGCAGAGCAAGCTGCTGTGCCCAGAGTTGAGAGCACACCTTCCCTTCCTGCCTGTTAGGCACACGTGGCTCCCACTCAGAGCCCTAATAGAGTGAGAACTGCAAAATTATTAGTAGCAGTTATAGGACTTACAAAGTGTTTTAATAATACATGATGGGAGGAAGGGCAATCATCTTTGAATACCTCAGTAAGGTCAAGAGCTGATATGTGGTAATACCATGAATCTCCTCCTGGTTAGATCACTATGTGCAAGTAACTGCTCTGAGCCAGTATCTCTCAGGTGCAGGTCCTGTCTGTGACACCCAGGCTACCAGTGCTAATGCTTCCAGTGAAGAAATAATTAATTTGCATGGACCATCTCAATATGATGATATAAAAGCACCTTGGGAGGATGAGGTATGGGCTGGAGACCTCTTGGATGTAAGTAGAAAACACTGGCCAAAGCTGTCTTGGCTTGTACAAAGATATGAGAACAGCATTGGGTCTTGTCTTTTTAGCTCTTGGCAGTTACCCAGAGAATCTGTAGAGAGGCACACAGAAGATTTTAATTCCCCTAGAGAAGATCTTAATTCCCATGTATTCAAAGTACATCCAGAAGTGAACCTGGACACAGGCATTAGCAGCAACAAATGGGATGGCAAGTAAGTCCATTGTTTGTATTAGGGATTTGTGCAGGAACCTTTCAGGAAGGTATCTGTTTACATTTAGAAATTATGTTCTTGCACTTAAAGCAACATCTGCAGGATGCAGGAGCTCTGAGCTGTGTTGGAGCTTTGACATGGATTTCAGTCACAGTTTTAGGAAACCTGCTTAGAGGTGAGATCCACAAATTCAGTGCCAGAGAGTAAAGCCCATCACCCACATTCTGGCATCTGGCTGAATGGCCAATTTTCTCAAAGGTACTCCTGTTTTTCCTACTACCTCCGAAATCTATCCAAATCTTCAAATATCACTGCTGTACCAGAGACAGAGGCCTAAAACTGGCCTGTCTTGAGGCAATGAGTACCTCTCTCATGCACAGTGGTTTTGCTGATTCAGATTCCTTTCATGTCTATGACCATCTTGGCTACTGCCTCCCTCTCCTTCAAACTCTGCATGTTCCAAGCCAAAAGAAACAAACCCAAGCCTCCTGTGCTCCCAGGATGATAAACTACAATGAGGTGTGAGCAGCCTGACTGACAGGGTGCAGTCCAAGGGTCCAGCCCGCCTAAGCTCCCATCTCAGTCAACTAAGCAGAGAATTATCAGAGAGAAGCATGGACCCAGCAAAATGAGTGAACCCCAATCTCCCTCCTAGCTGTGCTGCTGAAACAGGATGTATGCAAAAGAAGAAACAGAGAGGAGGGGTGAGGTGCAGACAAATATCAGATGACTGGTAGAACAAAGGTGAGGTGAAGAATAGCTAACATATTTTAAGAAAAACACAAATGGCAAACAAGAAAAGAGATTTTTTAGAAAAATGAAAAGGCAATAAGAAACCCCAGGTGGGAAGATAAATGCATACTGGAAACAAACTCTGTGTGCCCCAGAAAAAGCAGCCCATCTTTCCTCATGCTCTAGGATATTTTCATTCCATGGCTAAAACCTTCCTCATGGAACAAACTTTGAATTTTCCTAAAGATACTT
Source organism: Origma solitaria (assembly GCA_013397895.1). Taxonomy (NCBI): domain Eukaryota; kingdom Metazoa; phylum Chordata; class Aves; order Passeriformes; family Acanthizidae; genus Origma; species Origma solitaria. The sequence goes on from VZRL01007093.1 coordinate 2,557,629, forward strand.
CAAGAAAAATGGATCTGCAATACTGTAGTAACCTGACATGAGACTTCACCAAGTGAGAGAAATTCCTGCAGTCCTGCAAAGCAGGTGTGCAAGTCCATGAGAATGAGAAGTGCCCAGAGTCTGCATAGCTTGTCATTCAATACACAAGCCCAAACTCAGAGCTAAATTCAAGTGTTTTAGTCCCTAATTCATGGGTAGAAGCTTCATCAGCCCATGGACATACAGCCCTGCAGTGACTGCAGGAGACTTGCATTTCCAAGACTCCTGCAGTTTCTTTACAAAATTGATTCTAAGGCAGACTGGAGGAAAAAGAGGAGGAGAAAATGGTCTGAGAGGATATTGGCAGCTATACCAGAACGACAATAAGAAACTAAACACAGCAAACTACTTCTTATTCTCTTTGTTAACAAAAATTATAGTAGCTATAGCAACAAAAAGGGGAACAGAGAGGAAAAAATGTCCGAGACTTTTCAATATCCCTGAAGAACACAGCTTTCTAATATGGAAAAATCAAGATTTATTGCACCAGCAGCTCCTACAAGGCAGGGCTGTAGTAGTGCACAATGGTTTCAATTAAAGGCACCAATCATTAACCAATACAGCTGGGCTTAGCAGTTGACAGGCAACGTCACCTCTACCAGTGAGCCACGATTTCTTCAGGGGCTGAACTAGCTTCTCCTGCTGTATGATGTGACCTCCACCCCATTTCTGGTGGCTTTACCTCATATTGTCTCTCAAGCCCTGTGACAGAGTGACTAATGTCACTGCTTAACAGAGACATCTCCTGTGCTCGAGCCTTTGTGCCTATATCCCCTTGCCAGGCATCACACACTGACATCCCTACAGATGCTGCCCACGGTATGGCCCTGCACACTCAGCAGGCATCTCAGCGAAAAAGCATTTCAGTTCCCTGCTGCCTGTGTGTATTTTCCTTCTCAAATACGCACACACTTGCAAGCTCAAAGAGGGGAGGAATGTCTGGCACTTCTGCGGTGACCATCTGGCAGAAGCACCACTCCATTTTCTGGCAACTTGACCAGTCTTAGAACAATTATTTCAGTTCCTGATTCAAGCACTGGAGACAGAAGATCAAGTTACATTTCTCTCCAGCCATCAACACTAATTTAGTTTTCACTAAGTCAGCCTTGCTGGAATTTCACTCTTCCACACTAAAACAAAAAAAAAAAAAAAAAGAAAGTGTGAAACTATACTGAAAAGCCAGTAGAAGAAACATAAGGAATTTCAAGAGTTGCCCTCCATAAATGTAAAAAATGCCAGTAAGATCCAACAGAAAAGGAGCTGCTTCTTCCTAGAAAGGATATTTTATAAGATAAAATTATGAAGAACTGAATGTATTGAAAATTAAATGATATCATGGTCCTCAGTGATATCCCCTAGCATTATAACAACCATTTAAATAAGCTTTCTTCCCTTACTATCAACAAGCTGATCATGAGTTGAAGAGAGCACCTTCCCACCCACCCCTCAGCCACAGGTATACACAGCCATCAGCAGAGGCACTTTTCCCAAGAAAAGAGTTCAGCTCTCACAGCACTGACCTTTGTCATGTGCATGAAAGGAAAGTTTCAACAAGATACCACAAGCAAAAGTGTTATAAATCACCTTTCATCAGGCCTCCAACCACTAGCCAGCAAAGCAAGTGGAAACACTTAAACCTGTTTTAACATTCCTTGTAGAAGGAGGCAGGGAAACACCTCCCTGTCCACCCACTGGAGTCGATTGCAGCCACCAAACCACTCTGGACTGTGGCTCCTGCCAGTGGAGTTCCTGTTGAGGACTCCTGGAGCAATAGCCTTTCCCAGCAGAGATAGAAAACCAAGCAGCAGCCACAGAAACTCTAGCTCTGTTCCCATGTGCACTGCATCCAGAGTGGCAGAAGAGAACCACAGGGGTTTACACAGAGGCAAACAGAAACAAATCCACAAATAAACTGTGAATGATATCACATATTGTTTAAACCTTTACATGCTGGGAGATGGTATTTGGTGATTCAGAAGAGCTTCTCTTCTTTCCTTTTATGAAAATGATTTACATGCAGCTGTGTACATGACATGTTGGAGACTTCTCAAGAGACCAGCCCCTGTTCCAAAGAACTCACACTTCTATGATAGGAATTTCATAAATGAAGGCACTAACTATCTTCCCAGATGCTGGCTTGAATAGACCCACTGTGCTGGCGAGTTCTGCTGAGGGAACAATCTTTCTTCACAGTCTGCAGAGCAGGAGTAAACCTGACACAGAGGAGTGTTACAGCCTGAACCACTTTGTTCTCGGGTCGGGGAGACAGAGACCCACAGGGGCCATCAGACCAGCACTGTCCCCATCACACAGGCCATGCAGAATGCTCCCATGGGTGGCCCCAGCTTCCCAAATATCATTTCTCTGCTTGCAATCCAGATCTGAACATCTGTAACGCTATACGGGAGAACACAGCCTCAAAAATGCGTGAGAAAGAAAGTATGATCCCATGCCCTTCCAGTCAGCTGGATGTGTCCAGGAATAACCAGTAGCCACTGCATGCAGGAAAAGGGTCCCATTTCTTGTTTCTAGGTTGGCTGCAGTGCCATAATCTACTACCACTAATGTTTAACCATATTAAAATATGTAACATTAACTTGAAATATTTGTGTGAAATGATTAATTTTATCCAGACAGCATTTGGAGCGCCGCTCCGGCACCAGCATTTCTATTCACAGTTTTAGCACTGGTGTTCCTACTTTAACTCAGTTCAAAACTGTGAGCAAAATATCATTTAATACCAATTTGATTTTGCAGTGATCTCATTGAAAAGGCATATGCAGCATTGCCCTCACAACACAGCAACAGCCACAAGATAAACCTAAGGGACACAGATTCACACTCTGATCAGATACAATTTCAGCCCCTTCTCCCTTGCTGGGAATATTTTGGCCTTTTGCCAAGCAGCGAGCAGTGCACACGCAGTAGGGTAAATTCAGTGTAGCACCCATATGGAAATATCTTCTTCACAACAAGGCCAGGGTGTAAAATCTATTATCCAAACACACACGCTCTCTAACTCCAAATATGAATGAGGCTACAGCAAAGGTTGACTCTAACATTCCCCCTCTCATGGGAGTCCATATTTGAGCAAACTTTCAAATGGCATTGGCACTAAAGCTGGCATTCGTCTTTCTTTTCTTCCTTCTTACGGATTTAAGATGAACGCAGCAGAAGTCCAATTTGGATCTACCCCCTATACAAAAATATTTTTATTGTCTCAAAGTGCAGCTACCACAGATAATAACTCTGACAACCAGACCTTCAGAATTGGACATGCCTACCCACAACAAAAATGTCAAAGCAGATTTTGTTGTGATCAATCAAGGAACAGCCTGAAATTTTGTCAGGGTGGTTTAGGTTGGATATTAGGAGAAGGTTCTTTACCCGGAGGGTGGCTGGGCACTGGAACAGCTACCCATGGCAGTGGTCACAGCACCGAGCCTGTCAGAGTTTGAGAAGTGTTTGGACAATGCTCTCAGGCACACGGTGTGACTCTTAGGGATTTCCTTTGCAGGGCCAGGAGCTGGGCTCAATGAACCCTCCAACTCAACTTGTTCTGTGATTCTGTCATAATATATAATTCATTTAGTGAAAGGGCAAATGGCAGTTCTACTCTGCTTTCATAAAGTTTATGCTTACGCAGTTGTCAGCTAAACTCCAGTTTAAAACCTTTGCTACTGTTCACAGGGGGTGATACCAGAAAGGAAATTGCATCTCAGACTTGTCTCCTGTTTCCTACTCCTTCACTGGTCCTCCTGCAGTTCAGTTATACACACACTCATCTTTCCAATACCCGTAAACAGAGAATTGAAAGGATAATCTACAAATAGACAAACTGTTACAGATAGAGGTACAACTATGCACAATTACCTATATGCATATTACATTATGCACATATTACATATGTGCAGCACTGCACACACAATTTGATAGTAAATTTCACAAATAAAGCTTGTCTTCCAGTAAGTAAATTGAGTAGAATAAAGTATACATACAGAGTATAAACAACACTTTCTTACTAAAATCTCCATCATCACAAAACAAATACAGCCTTTGAGTGTCATAAAATCTATTACACAGAAACTCTTTGGTGTCAGCTTCCTGTGAATGTATTTTTCCCTGTGTTTGACTAATAAGCAAATCAAAACATTCAAGACAGATACTAAACAGTTTTGTCTGGCATGAAGTCTGCGTTGCCAAATTCCATGTGGTTTCCAACTGGTACCACAAACTTGGCCACAGTTCATTCAAAATTCAGTCCTACTCCTCCAAACAGTAGATAAATACCTGTGAAGCTTTTTACAATGCCAGGAAGGTGATTTATATTACAGAGGAAGATAAAATTGTACTTGTGCCTAGTGCAGCGGACAAAAGCTGACTAACAGCAGATTTCATCCTGCTACAACAAAACAAATAAAGATTCATGAGGCTATGAATCCACTTCAAATACCTTCTGTGACTCTCAACTCATCTGATGATTTTAGGATGAGGTATTTTAAGTGAACCTTTTCTTTGACATTTGTAGGTGTTAGAAATACACCAGGATTCACAGGTTCCTACAAAGCATGAATTCCTGAAGTTTCCTGACTGAAAAACTGCCTCTCTCTTCTAGCATGTGCCTAATACCTAATATCTGAACTCCTATCTCATTTTCCCCAAATATTCTCCTATTTAACCTACAGAAGAATGCATGGTACAACAGGCATACATAACAGGTTTTCTTTATCCAATGTTTTAGATGCAAGAATCATGCTAAGGATGCTTTTTCTGATCCTAGAAATTTACTTTGGCTGATTTTTTACAGCAGCTGTACTCTAGGTAAGACTCTAAAGAAAATATAAGTGCAAAAATGGTTTGAAGTTTGAGAGCTTTTTTTCAAACTGCAGTTTAATTTTATGGCAGTTTCAAGTATTATCTCTGCTATTTCAGACAGCTGCATTTTCCTAACCCTTTGACCAATCTTTTCACCAAAAAGCCAGTAAGGTTGGAGTTTCTGTGAGTGATAAATTCACCTCATTTTGTAGCAAAACATCATGCAATTGCACCATTCAATTCTCACAGAAGCCAGTTTCGGCCCTTCCTCTTTTAATGAGAAAACTGGAGCCACAACACAAAAAAATGAGAGCTCTTTGGAAATGCAACCACACCCCACTCCTATTCTGCTCTGTGCCCCATGTCGCCACCCGCAGATACACAACAGAGGAATACCAGCTGTTGAAGTTTTGCAGATGGCAAATCCAATATTGTGCCATCTTGTACTTTCTCCTCAAAGGATCATTCCACACGGCATCTTCTGCAGGGTCGGGATTTCTTTTCTTGGGGGGATGGATATTTGGGCATGGAAAATATCTGTGGGCATGAACAATGGGGAAATAGCATTCATAAACTGAAATAAAACCTTTCCAATTTGTGGAAACAGCTGGAGGGAGGAAAGAATCTTATGAATAACGTAGTTGAAACTGAACAGGCTCTTGGCAATGAGTTCTTTCAGATACTCACTGTGTTGTACTTCTTACATGAAGTACAACATTTAAATCTATAACGAAAGATGATTCAATGCACAATGATGTATCCAGCATTTTGTTTCACTACACTGAGATTAATCAACCCATCCTTTCCCTACACATAATTTATAGGCAAAAGAGAGCAGCTTCTTTTGCATTTTGTGTATTTAATCGTGCTGTACAAGTACTAGAATGAGCATTAATTTTCAGAGCTGCTTTAACTCATTCAACACAAAAGTACTGAGCTCAGCAGTCAGTCCAGGGGTTGCCTGCACAGGTATCTTCAAGGGCGCATCTGCTGAGCTTCATGTTTCTCAGAACATATTTCACTCCTACCACACACAATGAGGCTTTCAGGTTGCAAGGAGGAATCTCATTTCTTACAAGAGAAAGAGAGGGAGACTTGCATATGTCATTCAATACAGCATGTTGTCAATAAAGCACGTTTTCAGAGAAATTCCACAAGTGAATGCCCAATGAAAAGAGACAAAAAAACATGGAGCCAAAATTCCACGAGGAAACACCATAACAATCTCTTTAAAGGTATTACGGAAATCTTTCATAACACTGTCAGCAAGGTACTTTACCCATGTTAAGGAGAAGCAGATATATTTTAATAAATAATTTTCTTTTTCTATTGGAAGAAATAAAAGCTACTTGCCAGCTAAATATTTTTCTTCAAAGCTACCCTGCTTCAGCCAAGCCCCATTAATCATTATGCTGTTAGACAAGATTGCTTTGATGTCCATAGATCATACAGAAGATTTAATAAGCTGTCTGAAAAATTCAGTGATAGGGGCAAGGTAAACCAACGTAAAAAGTGTTTATTCAGTTCTAATTTAGTCAAGAGTTTTACTTGTTCCACATAAACCCAAGAAGTTTATCAACTTCTGATTTTCATTTTATCTAACACTAGATAGTGCAAAACTTCTGTTACTACTATTGCCTGACTTTTCCAGTCACCTGGAAACTCAGCCATCTAAGGAGAAACACAAACTGAATTAGAAATACTTTTCTCTATAAATGGGCTGTACAGAAGGCACCTTGCTTCTGCAATCAATTATTGAGTTTAAGAGCAACAGTTAATGTCTCAGATTAAAGATTCATGATTCAGAAATCAGCAGTGACAAAGATGGGAAAAGACATGATCAGGATTACAGAGAAACACCTGCCCAGAAAGTTGGGAACTGCTTGATTTTTAATATGCAGAGTTGTGCCTACTGATAAAGCTCTCAGCCCAATAGCTCAGTGAAATCAGCTTATTCAAAAATCAAGCATTTTTAGTCTGCTTGCTCCAATAACATAAAAGTAGCATTTCTATTAGCTTTTGTCTGTGAAAAACAGTAGTATGGAAATGCAAAAGGTGCACAGTTTCCACGCTTACTTGACAGTAACACTTTTGTAAAATATGGGGTTTGTGCCAACACATTGAATCCCGAAGAACTTTTATTCCTGAAACCAGCAGAGTTTTGTCTGAATGATTACAGGCCCCTGCTGCTTCCGCAAAACATCAAACAGAGTTCAGGCATCTGGACTTAAGGCCAAGGGCCACCGTATTTTTGTCTGAACCTTATTTCTAAGGTTTCCTTTAAATAGCACCAACGAGTTCTCTACAAGCTTTAAAAAAACCAAAGGAAAAAACAACCACAGGAACTGGGAAGGGGAAATGTTGACTTTGATTGAAGGGATCCAAAGTCCATGTTCAGACTGAAAAAGCAAGTTGAGTCTCACTGAGTACTCCCTGAGAACTTGAGCAAAACATGGGGCTTTGGGGTTTCTTGGGCGGGGTGAAAATTGAAGTTCTATTTGGGCACTATAAACAACAAAGAAAACCCACACCGCCTCTATCAGACAGTGAATGGATCCCCCAAGAACTCATTTCAGCGGAAACTATTCTTTATATGAAAAATTCTTCATATAAAAATTATTTTGGAAAATATTCAAGTTATGGTTTATGGATAGAAAAGCATTAAAAAAACCACACATTAATGCCTCCATTAAGAAACAAAAAATAGAAACATACAGACAAATAACTATTTAAATTAATGCTTTGGAAACAAAAAAAAAAAATTTAAAACATCACTTAAGAAATGGATTTGACCCAGATTCCTACCCTCTGTTTTAAGAGAACATTCTTGAGAACAGTTCACAGGCCTGTTGGTACTACTAATTTATCTCAATTGTGTTACAGCTTTCAAAGCATCAGTAAAAGACTTGCAACATCCGTTCCCACTTTGTTGCCTACACATATTCTTACCAGCAAGGGCTATTAAAAGAAGTTGAACTAAAAGTGAAAACAAGAAAAAATTTTAATCATAATCAGCAGTTGAAGTCGAGGATGTTTCTTCTGCGTACTAAAGAGGAGACTTGAAGGATCTGCCATAATAGCAATCTTGGCTCCATCTCCATTTCATATAGACCCTAATTCTTGTGACAACATCATTTTTGCTTAAATTTGTGTTTGCTTGCCTTCAGCCCACCCAGGCTGTCTTCATCTTCAGGTGATGACACTGTCATGCTATTTAGCTTATTTCAGTCTGAAAAATCACCAACTTAGCTGTGTAGAAGAATCTAACCGCACATTCCTTTTAATGAACACTTTAATGGAGATAGTGGGTAAAAATAGTCCCAAGATACTTATGTGGCACTTCATTAATAAGCTCCATACAAACATGACAAACAGGTGTTTTCATGTGTCCTTCATCTTTAGGTATCTGACCAACTCAGCCCACCTGATGTTACTAACTAGCTGCTGTAGCACTATCACAATTTTCTACTTGGAATAAGAAGCCTTGTTATAGCCCCCCCTTTTCTTTTTTTCCAATTATTAAAAAAAAAAATAAGAGTAACTGATATTTTAAAAGACTGAATGAGCATCCTATTTGAAAGGTCTTTCATCTCCTTATTAATCAGTAAAACCAAGACTAAAACTCTGTCTTATCAGTTAAGAGATGAAAAAAATTGCTAGACATCAATAAACATTTCTCAGTTATAGGAGCTCAGCATCTTTAAATATCCCAGTGAGAAAGAACACATTTTTAAATAATTAAGTTTCCAGTAAAATCACACCTCAAGCTTTTCCCCTAAGCTTTTTTTTTTGTATAATTTTTGTTTCTGTCAACATTGTGACATAAACCATCTGAGAGGTTTAAAACGGAACAGTTCTAAGCAGTGGGGGAAACCACAGTATGTTAACTGACAGGAGGTTTTGGCTCCTTCTTCATCTTTAAGCATCGATTACTCAGCTGCTGTTTCTCTGCAGCAGGGGCTAGAACATTTACAGACTTCAGTCCAAGACTCCTAGTTTCCTAATACATGCTGCTTAAGCATGTTTTCTTTTGATTTGGTTGGTTTTTTTAACTATACCATTACTGTATTCCATCTTGCCCATTTGAATATGACCAATACTAATTCACACTTACTGCAGCTGGTGCTCTTCATTGAACACGTGATTGTTGAAATGCCAGCAAGCAGCACACACGGCTGTGATGTCACCTAACAGAATTATCCATGTCTGACAGGTGTCAGAGCTGAGACAAAGACAATGAACATAAAACAAGACATGGATAGTGAGAAATTAAGGTAAAGCAGAAGAAATGAAAGTATGATCCCTCCAAGTCTTAGTGAGTTCTCCTTCAGCCAAATATAAACCTATTTTCAAAAAAAATAAAATATTTTTCCTATGGTGTATAGTCCACAGCCAACACCAGCACAAGAGATTTTATCCTCAATCTGAAAAGTGGAAGAATGAAAGCTTATAAAATACACGTCCTTGTCTGCGTTGGAAATAGCACAATCCCAAACCAGAGACTAATGCTGAAATACAATCCAGGGACTGTGCTTCCATTCATAAACTGTTCCATTTGAACACAGGGTCTGGAATGAATTTTATCCTCATGTTCAACCAGAGAGCCACAATTTATTATAATGCTGCACTTTTCAGTTTCAAAATCATATCCCTAACATTTTTTTCTGTCAAGTCCAATGGAAATTAGCAGACTTTTCAACCAGGATCATCAATAAAGGGAAAATATTGCAGAATCCAACTGCCCAGAGACACAAGCAAGTGAGTCCAGCTATATACCACATGCCTAAAAGAAACGAAAACCTACTGTGTACACACAGCTTCATGAGTCTGAGCTGGAAAAGCATCAGAAAGGTCCTTTCCTTAGTAACAGCATGTGCAGGATCTCAATTTTTTAGCTCAGTAACAGCATAAGTGGGGTCTCAGATGTTAGCTCTGTCTTAAAGTTACCACTAGACTGCCTATGCAGCAGCCCAGCTCTATTACTCCTGTGTAAGATCACATTAATGCTCCCTGACAACTTCAAACCCCAAAATAAATAACCAGTGCTTCCCAGTCATTGCGTATTCTGCAGCTGAGATGTGCCACAAAAGTAAAGACTTATTTACATCAGTTAAACTTCGAGCAGTTTCAGGAACCTCCCTAGATTCTCTAAGCAATCACTACTCTCTGATGCTCAAATTAAAAGGAATTTAGGATTCAACAACACTGGTATGACCAGTTTCAATCTATAGGCTCACTGCTTTTTGCATCATTTGTCTACAGTTTTCCAGCACCTTAAAATATTTTTCTGGCAAAAATACCGCTCCAAAAAATGCAACAGAGCTGCAAAAGTTTTTATTGATAGTTCTCCACATAGAGGAAGATGAAAGAAGCATCTGATACCCATATACAACAAGGTAAAAATAATTTAAATAATTACAACAGAACTCCCATCAACTTCTGGGCTAGAACAATTTCCTCTTCTGGGAAAAGGAAAGGGAAAATAGTGACATGGTCCTTCAGCCCAAGGATGAGATCCAGCAATCCAGTCTGTGATTTAAAACATCATTTCTCAATACTCATTTTTCTCCCAAAGCTTATTGCACCAGAAGTCATGATCATGATATACTCATACCACACCACAAATTAGATTTCCACAGTACATGGAGAAGTAGAAACTAGGCTTCAGTTAACATAAACCTTTAAATGAAGGCAAAGGAAATTATGACAGCCATCAGGTACACAATTCCTCTACAGTAAAATTTATTAATCTGTTAACTATTAACCAAAATTTCACATGCTAGTAATAAGCTTTCCATTTGATAAGTCAAAGCCACCACCATGGGTCCTTTGCACTGCATTCTTATATTTTATCTCCTTGGTCACCTAATAAAACAGTCTAGATCACTTCAACTCTTCTACTTCTCTTTGACTGACACTGAGCAGTCATTTTACAGCATGGATGTTAATTTAAAGTGAACCCTGCTTTGACTAGACCTGCTGCATAATATCTTTTTTAAACTCATCTCTGGGTAGTTTTGTTTGTGACTAAGATATGAAACATGCTTAACACAGCAGCCATAGCTCCATGAAACGCTTCACCATTTTGGAAGGCAAGATGCCAGGAGAACTGTGGTGCATTTTCATTCATCTCTTGGCTACTGCTTCTTCCAAAGTTCTGTCCAAAGACAGCCAAAACCAAGTTTTATGAATCATCACTTCAATGAGATCTAATTATTCAATTCGTTTTAAAGACTTTATTTTCCATATTTTTTGATGGCCTCACACACATCCTGCCCTTCAGGGTATTTGTCCACATGTCTTTCCCACAGTTGGAAATGCAGGCAATTTCTTTCCCAACCATAACAGCTTTCAGATTAAGGAGAGAACTGAATACAACATCCTACACCTCCCCTTTGGATATAGACCCTTTTATCTAGGGAAAGAGGAAAATAAAAATCTATATAATCACCTACTCACAGACACACTTTTCTGAGACCTGATCTGCTGCTTTGCATACACCACAGATTTATTGCAAGTTAACTCCCTCACATAGATATTTGCCTCGTTTACTTTTATCTGAATACACAAGATTTACTAATAAGTCTCAGCTATGAAACTGCAAATAATGATCCACCTAACTATGTGTAAGTGGGGGAAACTTAACTTTTAACTGTAAAACATGAACTACTTCAAAAAGTGTATTAGTTGGATGGTTCTGTTTACAGGGAAAGAGGAATAAAGAGAGAAAAATATCTCTTAATTCTCCACCTCACTCCTTCTAAGTCCCACTGTCTTTTGTTTTGCAGGCTACTACATTAATACAAAGCAAAACAAGTCTCAGAACAAGGTTGTCTGCTTTCTCCCTGTATAACTGCACACAAAAGAAACAATAACGAATGGTATAATATAGATTTACAACAAATTCCTAATTATCTGTTCATCTACGTCATCTAGACCAGAACTCCAGGTCACAGTGCTCTCTCAATTCCCTAGAGAGATGAATCAGTTGTTTTTAAAGGAATACTGCCTGGGGTTCAAACTCATTTTTGTGGTAGAACGAAAAATGCAATCTAGGATGCAAACAGCTAAGAGAACAAAGCACTTTCTCACCTTTTTAAGAAGATGGTTTTCTCTACTTGACCACCTGTACTGCCAACAGGAGTGTGCTGGCTGTAGAAAACAACAGAAATGCAAACTTCCTACTGAGATACAGGATGGAGAGGTTTTGTAAGTACTGGATTTTTAGCCACAGATTTGTGGCAGGACTGGGAGAAAGTGATGAGCAAATTTATCAGTGTTGATTCATTTGCCTTTCCTTTTAACCAAAAGATAATTAATGGCTCTTGAAAATCAAAATGCGTGTATCTCTAGAAGAGCTACAGCTAGAAAAAGGCAATATTCCACTCAATTTAACAGTGGTGCTCATCAGGCCTGAACTTTACCAACCTAGTTATTATTACACCCACTACCTCAAACAGACTAAGACTTAGCTTAGTGAACACTATACAAACAAAACGCAAAATGTTGGTCTCACTCGAATAGTTTCTCTTCAAACACTGTGGCAATTTGAGTTTGCTGTGATGTCATCCACACAGTTTCTTACACCATCCCTACAAAGGTACAATGGAAGAGGTACCTTGCTAGGACTGGTTGTTACTAGGAGACAAAACTTTGCAGTAAACTTCATGAGTCACCTAATGCTTCATTTTGCTGTAGTTTTGCAAAGGAATGTACAGCACAATTGGTAATGCTGCACACCACGACTACCAGCAGAGCCTACACACAAGGGTCACACATTATGAAATGGTTGTCAGCTCCTTTTGATTGACTGTCCTCAAGTGTTGCCTTTTCTACTTTCGATGCCAAAAACACAACAGAATTTCAATCTTGCAAAGAAATACTTCATTCATAGAGCAACACCTTCCCCTTTTTTTTCGTCTTTCTCAAAATACAGATTTGAGTTTGTTAAAAATGCAAAACAAAGGTATTTCCTCACAAAATACCCAGCTGCACTAAGGTACGTGGTGTCCTTTGAGAACAAACACATCTGCATCCCTTGTCTTTCATTTTCCCACTGACTGTGTCACAAAGATCATAGAATCATCAAATGGTATGGATTGGAAGGGACTTTCAAAAATCATTTCGTTCCAACCCCCTGCCATGGGTAGGGACAGCTTCCACTAGACCAGGCTCCTCAAAGTCCCATCCAACCTGGCCTGGAACACTTCCAGGGATGGAGCATCCACAACTTGTCTCGGCAACACATTGCTCTGTCTCACCACTCTCTCGGAAATTAGAATTTGTTATTAGCACATGACAAAATTTTACCTGAGAGACATCCTGATTCCTTTTTATTCAGCCTTCTGACTGTAGCACCAGGATTCAACTCACGACCTTCTGATACACAGACCCAGGGTCTACCACTTCAGCTAAAAAAAAACCTCCAATACCTGCCAATATTAGCAAAGCTGCATCCTGTTTGCAATTCCCCTCAGAGATGGACTGAATGCTTGTTAGCAGATCTGATTCTATTCAGGAAAGGGCAATCAAGTTCTACGTCAAAAAAGCCCTCCTCCTTTTTATTACTTATGTCATATTATCTTATTTATACAACTAGTATTTCCCTTCTTTTATCTTGCCTGCACGAGATGGGCAAATACTGATATTACAGATCCTTCTAGTTTTCAAGATTGATTATGTTCATAATAGAAGGAAAGCTCTCTGTGGCTATAATCTTATCCTTTTGCTTTCTCCTTGTTTTATGTATGAGTGTGATTTGGCATACAACATATTAATAGATAACCTACAGATAACTAGCAGATGCAGAATGCTGCATCTTGTAGCACTCACTGAAGAATTCCAAAAGGAGATATTAGTCAAATATAAATGAAATGCTCCTGCACTTTTTTTTTTTTAAATAACTACAAGAGATCAAGTCTGACTGATCACACCATAGGTTCAACCCTGGCCAACATACCTGTGTGAATTTCTGTAACTGTTCTACAAAAAATTCAGCTTGATTGAAGGGTGCCCAAGTCTGCCCTGTAGCACCTCCGCTGGTGCTTTGATCCCCAGAAATTCAATCTGACCTTTGGAGCTTACTTGGTCCCCAAAACAATAAATAAATCTTCTTAACAAATGGAAAATGTATTGAGTCAGCACTGGTTCAGCCCCATACAAAAGACACTGCAAATTGCAGAGAAATGTAGCCAGTCATGGCTGGCTACTTCACACACAAAGAACACAATCGGTCAGTAACAAAGAGCAGGAAGAATAATTTTCTCTCCTTATCCATATGCTTTCCTGGCTAGGGCCCACAGGGGATTTGCTGATAAAACACAGCTTTGTCACGTTTGTCAGACCTGGAGCTGTCATGGAAACATAACTGATGTGACAATCTTTAATGAACCACTGTCACAAGGGCAATCTGTCCGAGGCAAGAGCTGCTGCTCCTGTTCAGCAGTGAGCAGCAGTGAAACAGCCCAGCAGCTCCCAGCATCACCCCTCTGCCACAAGTGTCCTGGACTGTTCTGTTTTGGGAACGTCATGTGTCCAGGATACTGAAAAAATATTTTACAGGATTCCCAGTCTACAGTGTTGGGTCAGTTTGCTTTTAAATCAGATTGTAAGCAAATCTTGCAATGATAAGTGCTGAAATGATAAGCTAAGCCAGAAGCCTGGGCTTTGAATTTGCTCCCTCTCTGCCCACCTTGCAAAAAGCCAAACTCTCATCCAGAAAAGTAATTATGTTTTAACAAAGTTCTCTTAACTCCTTCACAATATCAGCTGGCTTTTTTTTCTGCACTGTTTCCCCAGCTATTTCCTAGCATTTCCCTTTTCTACTCAGACTCAGGAGCAGCTGACTGTTCCCTCACTGCAAGCAGCAGGTTTCTCCTTTTCTCATGACGAATCATTTTTCAATAGTGAACATCTTAATGCTTCCAGAAGCCAGCATACCATTTGGCACCATTACAGGTATTAAAAACTCACCATTCCCAGGAACCAGTGGCAGTTCATTTTGGAGTCTGTCCTGTCACTGTGCCCCTGAGGGACCCATGTGATGCCAGATTTCAGAAGACAGTAAGCCCAAGAGCACTGCTATGGTAGACATGGTCACACATCACACCAGCAATGCAGCTGCCAAAACAGCATTACACACCTGATACAACTCAGCAAGAAGCTGATACATAGAAGAGTTCACCTAATGCAGCCTGGTTTTGTACATGGAAACACTGAGGTGGAAAAAGAGGACATCTCACAGCCTGACTGGAGCAGCCATTGACTGACTTCTGAAATCTCCGGGTTAAATGGCCACTTTGCAATCAGTCTGCCCTACCCAGCACATGAATTACATAGATTTTTCCAGAAACATCATGGAAACCTTTAGGATAGCTCCACTACTGCCCGGGGAACTGCTGACAAGGTGGTGCAGCTGAAGACCTCGGGCTATTTCTTGGATGCCCAGCTCTTCCAGCTGGTTATATATCCCACGAGCCATTCTGTGCTGTTGCAGTACATGGCACCGAGTCAGGTTTGCATTTGTTTACTGAATCATGTCTACATTTGTTTCTGCTGTCCATGCACATCAGCCAATAGTAAACAAATCACAGCAGGGATCTTAACTGTTGATGTGTTTCAGCAGAAACCTGGATAATGTCTCCATAGGGGAGGAAAGCAGATCTTAATGCCCACCTCAACTCTGAGAGCACATCCTACTGCCCACTGAGATTGGGGCAGACAAGAGTGTAACCTTGCTGATGGGGCCTCTCTGTACAACCAGCTTGGATAGCAGCCTCCTCATCACACACAAAGCTCCAAACACATTGGGCATCAAGTGGGTGTTTCTAAATGCAGTTGGCTCAACTTCTGCTTTCATCCAACCTCTACATTACATAAATCTCATGACTAGGGGACAACTTTGCCTTCTTGCCCTATGCCTCTCTTCACTCTCACCTTTTGTGACTCCTGCCACACCAGAGTCTCCCACAGGGAGGACAGGGGAACAGTCATGAAAGCAAGTGACCTTACAGCAATCATGGCAGAGGCTTATTGCTGTAGGAGGCAGAAGGCCTAAATGGACCACCTTATGCAGCTCCAGGGACAGGACTGTCTCTCCTCCTCCACTGAAGACTCAGATCAGGGAAAGAGTATTGTAATTGTGCCTCAGCTGCCCAGGCTGTGAGCAGAGTCTTGCTTACAAGGGCAGTGCTTTCCAAGGGAAAAGAAAGGGGTGACCAGACAAGCACCTGCGAATGTCCTGGGGTAATACTGCTCAGCTTGCAACCTACTGTCAATACAAAGAGCACTGAAAAACCAATGTCTGCTCTTAGATCTTCATACACTTCCAAAAGCCAATCTGCTGCCCTGAGCCTGAGTGCAGCAGGGTCAGTACAACAGTGAAACCCAGTCTGATGCACAGCAGAGCAGCTCTAATCCAGACTATCAGCTGATTACACAGAACATATCCATTGTCCAAAAGTAGTTTTATTTTCACTCTTCCCTCTGAAACCAACTTGACTCTTCTCCAAAAATCAACACCAGAATGAGTCACTTGAAATTGTTTTTTTAGGTAGGTTTCTGAAGACTGAGTTGCAATATGGCCCCTGCCCTGTGACAACATGCCAGGAAACCCCAGGGAACTCTCCCAGAAAACTGTGAGGGAATGAGCACAAAACAGGCTGAGCTGTTCAGCTTCTCATCTCCCCCAGCACAGGCTTGAACATGTTGACAGCAGGGTGGTATGAAGATGGTTTTGTCCCCTACAAATCTTTTGGATAAACAGGATTGTGCTCTACATCAGAAATCTCTCTTTGTAACTTCAGTCAATATTTTCTTGGCTTGCCACTCTTGACAGTCATAAAACAGCTCTCTCTGGAATACACCATTCAAATTAATCAGCTGTCAGCTCTTCTTTTAAAACTAATAATAGAAGGTCTGCATGAGCCTGTGAGAGACTGAAACATGGGAATGTGAGTCGTGCAGCTGCAAATGTTTCCATACTGCGCAGCTCTCAAATTGCTTTTTTGCTCTCTACCAAGAAGGCATGAAACAGCATTGCAGGGAACAGGTTTTGTACTGTCAAAATTTCCCAACTGTCCTCAGCACGCCCATAAAATGTGCTAAATGTTTAGTGATGTCTTTTAACTTTCAAGGAAGCTTTAAAGACAGGAGGGATGTTCTGGTCATAAACCAACAGGCCCAGCTGGCCCAGGAGCATGGATAATTTGATGGCTTGTATCCTTTGGATGCCAGCTGCACAGGGGATGCCAGACTGTGCTCTTGCTGTTGGCAGAAGTCTTAGCCTCCAATTCATCTTCTTGTCATCAAACTGCAACAGGATGAGCAAAAAGGGCTCCAGGAGGAAGCATCGCCTGAGAGGATAGGGAATCAGGACTCCTTTGAATAGCGCCTTGCCTACAGGAGCTGGGCTCCAAGTGGGCAGAGAACATTAATGTTGCATAAGGCCTGAACTCAGAATAAGAGGTGGTACTGGAGGAAAGCCAACAGTGCAACACTCTGGTAACTGCTTAGGGGACTCTGTTGTTGTCACAGGCAACTGAGGAACAACTGGGAGGCTCTGGTCAAAAGGCACCCAGGTTGGAAGCATGTTGGCAAAGCCTGATGAAGGAACAAGAGCAGCACCTGCCTCTTCCAGTGCCCCTTCAAATAGTACTACCTAGGGACTTTGCCCCAACCACTAGTAGGTTCATTTTCAGCCTTAAAAAGTACTTTTAAAAGCCTCTCAGGCTTTTAAGAGAAAGAAGCAGTTTAAATCCCAGACCGGAAGCCTTAATTATAATGGATTTGTGTGAAAGTTGCCAGATCTTGCCCTGCTCTGTGATCAGGGCTGTGCCAAGAGTCTGCTTTGTGTCACACTAGCAACTGTGCTAAGTTCAGCAATGTAACTGGGTCAAAGATGCACAGCCAGAAGAGAGATCACTGATTAGCATTAATGAGAGCCTTCACTGCAGAGTAGAGTGACAGTACAACCATGTTGAGGTTCTTGCTGTAATTAAAGGTAGCCATGCTCATATCCAGTGTGATCTGCACAGAGCAGATCTTTTTGTGTGTCATATTTTACACTTTGGGAAGACTCTCAGTCACCATGACCAGAAAACAGCACATGAGAGGAAACAACTGAGAACTCGTTCATACTGCTGGAATTGAAATTAACTTACAGAAATCAGAAAAGATTTGAGCATCCTCACAAGCAGTTCTACATGCAGCACTGTTGTTTTCAACCAATTAATTCTACCTATAGTGGGCATAAGGTTACAGATGAAGAAAACTGATCTCATGTTCAAGAATTTAGTGGTATGACTGTCCACAAAATCAGGTGCTCTGAAGATCAGCCTTCAAAGAAAATAGCAGAAACAGAGAAAACGACAGGGTTTTTCCAATGCCTCACAGACTAAGAATAAAAATACAAAGGACTCTGTAGTTATTTAAAGAAAAGAATAAGAGCAGAAACTAGTATTGAATGGTACAGACAAAGTCAGTCCTAGGCTCCTAGATAGCCTCAGCTCATTCACAAAGCAGAATATTTCTAAGTAATAAAGACAAATATGTCAGGGTAGCAATTAACCTGGAATTCACCTCAGTAGAAAACACAAAAATCTGCTGTCAACCTATGGATAGAGGGTGTATAAGGAATTACACAAGACAGGATCTTATGCAAGATAAAACAAGCAATTAAAAGATTATACACTTCAGAATATAAAAATTACTCAGTAGACAGCCAAGAAGAAAGAACAAAAAAAGATTTCTCCTGTGTCACTTCCCTTTCCTTCTAAGTACAATGAGACAGAAATCAATCCCATCAAAGGACCTCACCAACATCGCTGGTAAACTCAGACCTACTGACTATCCACAGGCAGAATAAGGATATACAGCCACTGACAGAAACATGGTGGACACATGGAAGCAGTGAGGAGATTTCTATCAGGACAACACAAAGCAACTGTCTTTGAAATACAGAAATAAATGCACTTACAGAGTTACAACTACAGAAAGCTGTAAATGCCGGGCTAAGGACCTGTCCAGAGGTGCTGTGTTGAGCACAGAGCTGTTATACCTGCACAGACTCCTGCAAGAACTCCATCTGCCTTGACAGCTATACTAGCAGCCTTCCTGAATTACTTACTCCATCAATGGATGAAAAAAAAATGTGTCGAGCTTGTGACTATTGTAGTTACAAATATATTATATTTTTCTATTATTATTTCCTACTTCTAAGGTATACTTAGCATAACATATGAAAACTTCATTTGAAATCATTCAGAATGCTAGAATATATGGGAATTATCTCAAAGGACCAAGGGAATGATGTTCTGTATCACTTTTCAAACTTGTGAATGCTACAGCACAGACCATTAACGGAAATGCCACTCAGCCAGAAACTCTGGGAGAGAATTCATCACGCTTCCTGCTGCATCACAGCAAACAGATACACACCAAAAACCCACTGCTGCCTTTGGAATGCCCAGTTGGCCACACCTTTCAGAGTTCTCTCAGGATTCCCAAGATTATCATCTGTAAAATGTAAGCACTTAAAAGCAGTTCTGACATTGAAAATCATTAAATTTGTTTATCTTAGAAATCTCAGGGATTAATAGCATTTTCCTGCAAATGAGCCTTACACTGGGGAAACCACCACAGTGTTCTTTCTTAAGGAGGCAGACGGTACAAATTAGCACACCAGCTCCACAGATATTTCATCTCCAGTCAAAAATGGCACAAGGATTTCTTATGAAACTGGTCCCAACCATCAAAGAGATGAAAAAAAATTGTTTTCCAAACTAGGTTATCAATATTTGCTAACAGTAATATTTTATTTATGGAAGCAAGCTGGTAGGCAAGAGGTGGACACCAAGTGTTAGGCAGTGCTGATGAGCTCTCAGTTTGCAGATGACAGCTGTCAGTTCTGCTGCAGCACAGCCTGCTCCTCCCGCATGAGTGCTCTAGGGTAGGTCACAGCTATGACAGTGTTTTTCCCCTAAAGTCTTCCTGGAACTCTCCCCTGAAGCACAGCCCTTTAATCAAGGAACAATTTGCACACAGAGATACACACCCACACACACTGAAACAGCAGGCATTTGGGAGGAGGAGAGGTGGGATAGAAGGGTCCGATTTCCATTCATTGCACTTTCCCCTCTAGGAAGCTATGAGGAGAAAGTGGAGATCAGCATCATCATTATCTCCAGCATGTGTTATTAGCAGCCATGCTGAAGCCAGTCAGCAGAGCCTGGCATTGTTTGGTGCAACACAAAAGACCTTCTGTCTGGAAAGTTCAAGAAAGAAAAGGGAGAGCCTGTGGCCTGGTCCTGCAGTCAAAAGACTGACACAGAGGCTGGGAAGTTCTCAGGCAGAGGCTGATCCCAAGCCCTTTGAAGCTGACGCGAAAACTCCCAGGGACTTCAGCAAGCTTTGGATCATGCCTGAAATGCACAGAAGGGAACAAAGCAGCATAAAAGTAGAAATGAGCACCTCCAAAGGGGAATTTCAACAGCACAATGGTGACCTAATATATTCATCATGGCTGCTGGCACAATGTGTTTTTGTGATGTTTAGCAAAGTAGGATGATATTAAATTCTTTTGTCTTTTCATTAGGATATAGCAGTTGTACACTCATCATTAGGTATTTTTCTGTTTAAAATGCTATTCGTACTACCAAAATGTTGATGGTTTAATGCAGCATTTAGCAAAAGGAAAGCTGGGAGGAAAAGTCCCTTTCAAATTGCTGAAATTATGAGTTTTCTACCTTCTTTCCCCACAGTCTTCTCCCAAAAAAAGCTGGTTTACAGCTGTGAAATACACAGCCTAGGACTGAAAACCTTATTAAGAACAATGCTGCCAGCATCATCTATTCATGAGCAGCCGTTTGAGAGAAAGCCCAACCCAGAAGAAACTCTTTAGTAGCACATTCTCCAATTACTAAAGGATCCCAAGTGCATGGAGGCTCCAAATCCTCCGCTTAATTATAGTTTATTTAATTTTCTCATTAAAGATGAATATAGGAGCATTCAAGATCAAAGAAAAGTCTTCTGATTTCTGTAACACTTCCATAATAATTTTCTTGCATATAGGAGTAATCATTGCAGTGGGTTTAAAGTTTGGTGCTGTCTAGGTCCTAAATGATATTTTCTGGGAGTTAATTTGTTACAAACTTTTTTTTTTAAACACTTCTTGTAGCCTTTGCACAAGATTCAACAAAGAGCCAAAGTTACTCCCTTCCCCCCCACCCCAAAAACAAAAAATGCAGGATGTTTCCTCTTTCCCTGGCTAATAGAATCCAACTGTTGCCGCATGACATCATTCCCCATGACATCATTCCCCAGAGTTAGGGAATCCAAGCTTGCTCCAACGCTCTCAGCTGGGAGTAAACACCACCACCAGTTTAAAAAAAAAAAATTAAAAAAAAATCAAAGTTTACAATGGAAGGACAAACATTAAAGAGGCAATTTTTGTTACCTGAAATTTGGAGCATTTCCCTTGCCACTCCATTCTCAGATTTGTATTTCCCAGACAAAAGTCTGTGTTATTATCTGAGGCAATCAGAAAACCAGTCGTTTAGTGTCTAATACCTGCTGTGCTTCCCATAACTCCTTCATATGACCTCTCGCAGCACTGATTCCAGCTAAAATGATTGCAGAGAACACAGACTGGCCAGGCCAGTTGTCATGGAGATCTCTCTCTCCCCCCCCTTTTCATAAGCGCGCGCGCGCACACACACACAGAGATTTAAACAATTCTGGGAGGCATCCACAAAACAGCATGCCTTTTCATCAGCTACGTTTTGAAACATTCCACCCCTCCTCCAGCCCCTCCCCAGAGTCAGCCCCGGAAGCTGAGCTTTGGTTAGGAATTGATTGTTGAAATTAGAGATATTGCCTTCTAAAAAAGAGAAAACGACGACAGAACTTGTACTTTTTTCCCCAGAAGGGAAAACAGAGATGTTTGCTCACCAAAGCTTTGAACTAAATCTATTGCGTTCAGACCTGCAGGCTATTTGTCTTTGCCTGCCTTGTTACGAATTTGATATCTGAAAGCGCTAAAGCTTTGTTGAAATACAATCATGCAGATTACAAGAAATGCTGCTGGCATGGCCTGACTGCTTACCTTGCTGTTCTCCCAGTCCCGAGCCAGTGACTTAATTAGCACAGGTATTCATCAAGGTCATGCAGGACTTCCTGTATTCTTTCATGTTTCTATAATTAAGGAGAAAATTGGGCAGGTCAGGAACATGCAACTCAAGCAAACAAACAGAAAAAAATCCCCCAGCTAAACAAGAACACACAGATACATCTGGGAGTTTTCTCATACTGGCTATAAGGTTAAGTGTCTCTTGCCCAAAACTTGCTATCTCCCAGTTAAAGGAGAAACCCTTTTCACTGACGTTTGCAAATACAAGAACTGATTAGTTTACCATATTCACTGGCACCATGGTTGCAAAACAAAACTTACTCCAAACATAAATAAAGACACACAACACTTTTTCCTTGACAAAAAAAAAAATCTAAATTAATCCCCACCAACGTCATATAAGAAAGTCTGGACTGATAAATCAAGAGAACAAAAAATACTTTATAAAAAAGAAAGAACATTTAGTAAGAAAATTCAGTAAAAAAAGTATTTGGACTCAGAAGAAGAGGACTGTGCCCAAAGTTTTTACACTTTGAGAAATACCTTAGAGACTTACTCTTTAGAGGATTTAATCAGGGTCAGTCACTCAAAGTTTTAAAACTTCATAAAATATACTGAAGGGATTTCATGACTCAGTTCTGCAACAAGTAGTATAAGCAGCAGTCCCTCTAGTGGGCAGAAAATTGCAAAGCTGTCTATGCCATGCTTAGAAGGAAATCAATTTCCTCTTTATCTATCAACCACTTCATCATGCTGTTATGATATTCCACCCCTGTATTTAAAACTCAAAATTAGCATATTAAATCCTTTTATGTGTTATTTAGGGAGCTGAACACAAGAAAATGTACATGATATAATCAACATGACTAGGTTTATACATGAGGAGATTAATGAGTTCCAAAATACTACTCTTCAGGTTGCGTGAGATAGCCAGGAGGTCTCATGGGAACACCTGTCTCTCCATATATCCATTATTAGATATAAACTACACCAGTGCATATTATTGCCTGTACTTCAGAAAACTCTCAGTTTTGTGAGTGACAAAGCTCCCAGCAAATTGCACACTTATACCACCTCTCCGTCTAACAAAAACATCACACAAAAGCATATACATGAGGTATATTTTACACTGTTACCAAAAACTGTGTGCAGGCTATTCACAGCTAGATAAATATAATAAGACAGCTACTTAAGCTGTGGAGGATTCACAAGATGCTGAAAAGACATCACATCAAATAGTTCCCAGATGAAAGCACCACATGCTAAGTTTGCAATTTTACACTACATTCTCTTAAGAATGTACCAGTGTAGCCCAGACAGAGCCACGAGAGCCAAATACAAAAAAAACTGTGACCTGGTTTTGTCCTGAAAAGTTTCCTCTGGTGTCTGACTGAGGTAAAGTCATCACATGCTTCAAATGGGCACAGGTTCAGCAGTGTGACTGAGGAAAGAGGGAAACTGCTAAGTCCTCACAAGAAAGTAATGTTCTACACTGCACTACAGCAGGGGGAGTGTTTAAAGACACAGAAGTAATAAAAAGACATTCTAGGA
The DNA here is from genome assembly GCA_013397895.1 of Origma solitaria. Lineage (NCBI taxonomy): Eukaryota > Metazoa > Chordata > Aves > Passeriformes > Acanthizidae > Origma > Origma solitaria. Next base: position 2,581,159 of record VZRL01007093.1, read on the forward strand.
ATTGATCAATGGACAAGTGAAATGACAGATTATGCTCAGGTCTTCTATAGACCCATTACTGGTAACATGGGAGTATGTACCAACCATCTGCATCACATCCCACTCAAGCGCTCATGGCAAGGCTCTGTGGCACTTCATTTAGTGACCACATCCGCATATATGGCAAGGATCTGGAGGAGCAGGCAAACTGGCATTCACAAGTAATTCAAAATGCTCAGCACATTACATAGGCACTCAGTTACAGTTTAAAATTCCAAGCAAAGCAAAAGAAGGCATTAAAACACATCACGCATACCGAAATATGTAGGAACAAGGCACAGTAGTAAAACTGTGACCCAAAGTTTGGTCTTGGGCAGGTGACTACCACAGAAGCCCTCAAACAAGCACATTTCTATTCTGAGCCTCGTGAATACATCCCAAATCAGTTCCTTGCCAAAAGGTGACATATGAGCTCAGATCGATCCCAGTGAAACCAGAGCTGTTCCCACATTACACATTTTTCTCACTGGGCTTTCATTTGAGCACATCAATACCTCAGAACGCAATTTAGGATTGGGACAGAGTCCGAAATCATGAACAGAGGACATGATGAACAGCTGATATTAATTACATCATCATGGCTACACTGCCATCAAAAGGCATCAGTGTGCACCCTCACCCCCTGCAGGAGACAGACAATCCATTACTCACAAACAGCTGATGTTTAGTTTCTTATTTCCGATACATTTCCCATTTCTGACTGGTTGAACACACTCCTTCCTACACTCCTGGCCCCGGCATGCAGCAGCCACGTGAGGCACAGGAGCAGGCATGCACTGAGCAGGGTGAGTGCACAGCAGGAGCCCTTACCAGGCACACCTGGAGTCTCTGCCTGGAGTCCGGGAAGGGAAACATGAGCTGCCCTCTCTGCAAGCTGCATCGTCTGAGATTCTTTACTGAATGCTTTCCAAGCAGCTGTCATCAGCAACAGGAGAGGAAACAAAAATCAGAATTGTTCCTCAGGAAATTTTATCACTTTCAGTAGGTGAAAACAAAACATCAACTATGGTATTAAAGAAGACAAAACCAGAGGCTAAGCCAGACACAACAGCAGCATGAACCTCTGGTAGGTATAAATTCAAATTAATCATTGTTCCAACTTCATTTTCCTTTGCATTTTTTAGATTAAAAAATACTCTTGTAAAATTACTTAGGATTTTTACCCTCCTAAAATAACTTTCTTTCCTTCACAAGGGCTTTTGCCCCTTTCCCATTGAGGATGGCCCCCTTATTGCTCTTCCTCTTACATCATCTCTACACATTTACTGACCGTCTTTCCAGTGGCCTCAACAAATATCCATTTCTTTGAAATTCCATAATTTTAGAGTCAACAACAAGAAGTGAAACTTAATTAATCTGTCCCAGTAGGTTTTTAACCCAACACTGCTGCAAATGCCTGCAGCTCCTGCTGACCTCAATGAGAAAGGCCGAGAGCTTGGGAACAGCACTTCCTCATCGCCAGGCAGTGACTTGCAGAGGTATGGAAATAAGGGGAAAAACCCAAGACAGCTCTTAATATAAATGCACACGCACTACAAAAATTTTGTTCTTTGCCCTTTTTATAGAGACCCAGCACTCAATTTTTTGCATAGGGAATTCTGTGGGCTGCCAGGTGGGACAAAGTGATGACAGGCAGGGCAGCAGCCACCACACACTCCGAAACAGCACCACTGAGTTCTTTAAACTAACAGTGCACAGCACTGGCCCTTACTGTTAACACTCCAACGTGATGGTGTAAGAACACAACAAAAAAGCAAGTGGCAGAAGATAACACCTCTGACCCCAAATCACATCATTCGACTGAAGTGATTAAACCTTCCACTGCCTTCAGTAACTTGTTAACTTCAATTCTGCCCCAGTGCATGTTTTGCTAGGATGGTGGTATCAAAGTAACACAAAAGTACACCATAGCCTTGCAAACAATAACAAAGGTTATTATAACCCAACATATGTGTTCCCCAGTTGCAAGGGGACTGCTCAGGTGAAAGACTAGAATCAGTCAGCTATGGACTTGTTTTCTTCCCCCATTTCAGATCCAATACTTATGGTATATCCACAGCTCTCTTCTAACAGGAGAATTAAGTTTCCATGACCTCCTTAATAGCCTAGCAAGGATCAGGTTTGCAGACCAGTACTGGTTTCACTAATACAAAAAAAAAATTGTCTGTATATCCACAGTATTTATACAGTATGTATATAGGAAATGACTAATCATAGCTGTGCTCTCTTTGAGACGCTGCCAAACCCTTTATGGCCCTATATCCCATTTCAGTTTGATCTCATTCTGCAAATGTGAGCCTGCCATTCTTGGGTCTGACCCTGACATTGCAACTGTGTGCAACACAGCAATTTAAAAAAGTTTCTAATTCACTGAAACTAAGGGGAGATCTGTACCTGGGGGTCATGACGAGAAGCTGACACACATTCAATTCCTGTGCTAACACTCATTCAGAAATCAAGTGGCTTAACTTTATGGCTATTATTGTTTTAGGCCCTGATTCAGCAAAGCACTTAAGCATTGACTTCAAAAGAAGTTAAAAATATACCAAACATGTGCTACAATATTTTACCAAAGTGGTGGTTTAGTAATGCTGTATATTTTAAAAAAGAGAGGTGGAAAGAGTTTTTATTTGGCAATGAAAGCTTTAAGACACTGTTTGGTCATACTGGGACACAACCCCCGTGCTAAACCTACTAATGATGTTGAAAATTTGCTGAGTAATAAGTCAAATAATTCCTTACTAAGACAACTTTAAACATGAACAGCGTGGAATTAACTCATGCAAATGCCTGGTTTGAGAATTATCCATACCTATGGTCTGATTCATGACAGGAGACACATATTACAGCTCACCCTGCTAGAATAGCAGTACAAAGCCAAACAAGCCATACAAACTGGCTCTGAGCCCAGGCAGCCAATTCAGCCAGCCCCCAACATCCCAGTGCGGCAAACTGTGTCAGATGGCACCAGGCCAAGGCACAAGCTAGAGGGATAACCAAAAGTTGGGAATCTCATGTCAATAAGTCCTTCTGCTCCTTAACTCTCCCTGTCTGCAACCCACCCTCCTTCCAGTCAACACCCTTCCCTGCATGGCTAAGCTACATCCCAGGCATGCCCAAAAAGGAGAGACAGGAAGCTGTAGGTCCAAAACTGATGGAGGGGGGAAAAGCCCTGAGGGAGAGGCTATTTGTCCTACCTGTATATCCCCATCAAGGGTGGATTTATGTCCCAAGAAGAAGGGCAAATGAGACAGGCAGGCTTCCTCTGGGAACTAGCCATATCAGGAGACATGTCAATGAGTTGCTTGAAATTTCACAGAATTTCTGATTTGACCCTACATGAATGTGAGATCTCCATTTCTCTTACTTCACTACTGTTTCTTTCAAGTAAAAGTGAAAGGATAAGTTTCTGTTGCCCCTGTTCACAGTACACATCCTGTGACACAAGATGCTACATGTGGGACTAGAAGACAATTCAAAAAACAGATCCCTTCACACCTGAATTGCACCGAAGCAGAACACACAAGAATATAACTCTGGGAAAACTAAATCTTGTGTGAATCTGAGCTAGTGCTGCAAAGCTTTGACTTAATGGGACCAGAGAGGCAGAATCCTTCTCAGAGTACATAAATTATGGGAGCACAGACCATATAAGCCAAATCCCCACCTAAAGGGGAACTTTTCAGATTGTTGTCAAGGTAGCCCTTCCTGTACTTGCATCCAGGTAGTGAGACAAAGAAAAAGATACTGTTGGGAACCATCTCTATTGATATACTGGCTATGAAGCTAACAAAGGGAAGAGAATCTTTTAGCAGAGCAAGAGACATGTAGACAGATAATATTGCAGGGATGACTTCTGAAGCAGAATATGGGTGGTGGTTGCATTTTTTGCATTTTTTTCCCCCTGCAAGGATGCTTTCTAGAGCAAAAGAGCTCTTCACTTAAAATGGAAAATGTGGGCCTAAGGTTGTGCATCCAGTATAATATCACCTTGTTTACAGGAGTGGGAAAAAAAAAAAAATCACAACCAATAGCACTGTACATTCTTTGAACTTTTAAATAGATAAATAAATAGATAAATAATGACAACATGTTTTGTGATTCCTTTTGATCATCAACTATGAAAGTTCACAGGAAGTTTATACAACCCCCTCTGACTGGATAGATCTTATCTTCCAAATGCTAGGAGCCAAGAGACTACAAGAAGAAAGTGTCAGCCTGATGTTCCTTTGGACAAAAGACAATGACTTCTCCATGTGCTAACACAGTTGGCTTCCTTTATTTTAGTCATGACTTGAACGTCCAAGCTGGCCTGGAGACCCTGTGAGCTGCTGCTAACATGCTGGGGGGATGCCTGCAAGCCTCATTTCTCATCTCTGGGGAGGATGGATAGTGCAAGCACTACTCCCCCATCACCTTCACCCCATTGAAATCAAAGCCAGTGGCAGTGTGTGTTTTCTGAGGGATACAATGAGTTTGTCCTTTGCACTGTCATAAACATCATAGCAGGCAGATTTTAAGCCACAGACAAGAAAGCATTTTCTTCTCTGCTTCGGATAGAACAGATAAACATAATATTCTTTGAATAAGCACAGACTCTTTCATTCAAGGCCTTCAGGGTACTTTGCAAAGCCGAGTAAATGTCATTCCAGTGTGGCTGCTTGGAAAAGAGGAGTTCAATGGCTTTGTGTGCAAGTCTGCACAGTCTCTGGAAACTGTGTGTGACCAATAGTGTTCTGAGCACCAGGCTCTGCGGCCTCCCTGAGGTCAGAGTTAGAATCTGGAAGGCAATTGGGGTCAGTCAAAGTTGGGGTCTTCTGGAAAACAGTTTGGGCATGGAAAACAGCTGAAATAAAGCTTTTTTCTAGCTGGTTTCCAGTGCCACAGAGGGCATGAAAGTCAGTGACAGTGGGGTGACTAGGACAAGCTTGTGCAAAACAAAAGTAATCCAAAACCACACCGTGCAGACAGTTCAGAAACATCTTACGAACTCTGTGTTTGTTTCTCAGTACCTCAGTGCTTCCTGGGTTTACCAATGGAGTGTGGTGCAAAGATGTCCAAATGCGCCACAACCTTCCTAACTCCGGAACTGGAAGCAGCACAGCCCCAACAGCACAAAGCAGTGCATGAACTAGTGCAGCTCTGTTTTCTGGGAAGGGGGCTGTGGCTCCACAAAGCGGAGACCTCCCGGAGTCAGCTCCAGGGCCCTTTGGTGCTGAGCTCCATTGTGTGGCACACACATTCCCAGAGCAACACGCTGCAGACCACAAAGGAATCCAGTCCCAGAGCTGGAAATTCAGCTCCCAGCACCCAAGATCCAGATGAATGCCTTAAAAGCAAGATCATTCCTCCTCCTTCAGTTCTGTGCATTCTTCCAAACAGAGCTGGGAGATGTGTCTGAAAATAGCCCCACAACCAAGGATGGACGGTCCCAACATCCACATTTAAGCTGCTGGACAATCACACACATACCTGTCTTTTCTTCACCACTGACAGTAGAGGTTATTACTTAAGAAAAAAAAAATACACATTCTGATTCATTCTCATCAAAACAGATGGCTCAGAGATAAGATTTTTCCTCTCACCATTAAAAAGCAAAATTTCTTATTTTCATTACATTATTTCCCATTTTAGAGATGAAAGGAAATCAAGAATCAACCTTTTTTCTTTTTTTTTAACATCAAACTGAAAAGGGCAAAACTTGGGAAAGTACCAGTGCTTTTCTTCCAAGTATGGGAAAACTATACAGTTTACATAGGCTAGGACACTGTTATAGATATTTTTCCTTTAAAACACTGGATAAGGTCCATGTAGTCACATGATGTTCCCCATTGCTATGTACATTGTTTTAAGGGGATGGACAAAACTCACTCTCTGGAACTGCTGCTGCGTGCTGCTCATAATAGGGAAGTGGTGAAATCACACAACACAGGCTGAGCATCAGCCATTCAGTGTGCAAAGACCATACACCAGAAAGTTTGCTAAGGTCCTTGCTGCCAATGAAGAAGAGTGAATAAAACCTCTCTTAAAAGCCTCCGTTTCCAGCTAACCCCTAACCTGAGGTAGCACTGAATGCTACACCGACATCTCCACCTAAACCCCACAGCTGGGTCAGGCTTCCAAAGGAACTGGACATTCCCAATCAATCCCACAGAGTTATGCCAAGATCTAAACATGTAAGCTATGGCTGTAGCCCTTGCAGTTGGGGGTGTGTGTGTTCACTGCAAACACAGGTTAGTGCCTACAGTGCTGTAAGCAGCTCATGGAAAGTCTGAACCGTAAGATGCAAATCATTAGGAGCATGCATCACAACTTGCTCTGGGGAAAATTCCCCATTCAAGAACAGACATGCTGATTACGTCTCCATTTTTCTGATTGCCTGACGTGTGAAAGTCCCATCAGTAAACATGAGAGCTCTGTGCTTACTGAAAGCACAAAGCAATGCTCTCAGTTTGCCAGAAAGAGCTGAAAGGGCTATTTTGCACATATGGGTGGTGTTGAAAACCTCTACTCTTCCTCCTGCGCTGTGTGGAGCGGTCTGACAAGAAGTCAGAAGAGTCAGATGCTGTTCTTGATTTTGATACTATGCAGGTATATGACCTTGAATAGCTTTCTTTGCCTAACGACACAAGGCCTGTTTGGCTTTCTAATATGTTGGAATGATGCAGTAAATTGTAATCCCACCATGAACTTCAAACATCTATTTCTGGTCACATTATACTATTCTATACATTAAATAACCTCTAAAGCTGTTTCCAGTTTCTTAACCTGCTTCACACCCCCAGCCTGGAAAAGGCCAAACATGAACAGGGTTTCTCATAATTTTTATCACTGAAATAAGAATTTTCCCAGAGAGCAAAAAATGCAAATGCAGTCCTGAGCCACTGAAAGAATTATAACCTGATTTTTATGGCCTGTTTGTTCTGACAAAGTCAGAATTTTGCATTATTTTTCTTAGTTTTTTGTATCTGGTCACACTCTAAAATAATAAGTAGCTATATTGTGAGATTAAAAAGAAACAAACAAAAAACCTGTGCTGTGGGTCATTTTTAAAATCCTCTCCACCCAGCTGCATTCAAAATAAGCTGCACTGCACCTGTCTTGCAAAAACCTCCACAGTGATTAAATATTCCACACAAAGTCTTGTGTCTTATCTTTAGTTTTATCTCTGGATTACCTGGGTGTGACCTGAAGTAAATCTTAGTAATTCTAATTCCTCACCTCCTCCAGAGTGGCTCCCAAGTATAACTCACATAGCTTGTGAACCAGCTGTAAAATAAAACAAGAGTTTGCAGGCCCCATTCCTAGATATCTCAGACACTCATAGAAAGCTAGCAGACCAGCACAATATAGAAGATGTTTGTAAAGCACAGTGTCATTTTAGATCTTTTTGTAATGGTATCTTAATACCTTAGAAAATACAACCATTGCCTGCAACTCACATGAGACACAGGCAACTGAAACAACTTTCTGCTTTCTGCCAGTTCCCTTATCTCTAAAGAGCTGATAATAACTGAACCTATTAGAAAGGCCATTACAATAAATTTATTAACCTTCATAAGATGGCCACAGACTGCTGGAAGGAGAGCATTAATATATTAAGAAGAGACTGGCTATATCTCTTGTTAATTTAACTGGATTCCCAGTACTAGGCCCATTTAGGAGTCTGTATTAATACAATCCCCAGAAACATTTTCCTTATACAAATTTAAAATCACATGCTGAGCTAGAGAATGGAAAAGAAGCATCATGCACTGTCATGCACAGACAGAGACGAAGAGTCAACTGCTTGAAGGCTGTCTCCTGGATGAAAGAGCAAGTCCATTTACAGGAGAAGGTGATAAAAAATCCATATGCAGCACAGAGCACCTCTAAAAGCCAAAACAACAACAGGCAATTGAGGTGGAGAGTAGAGCAGACCGCTATGACTCATAGGCTATAAGTCTAGTCAGGGAAAAATCTGGCAGAAATTTGCTGTTTGACTATGTCTGTACATTCCCAAGAGATTTATAGCTGCTTATTAAATCATCTGTTCCTCTTAAAACTAAAGAAACTGTATATGTTTCACTGGATTTTACATCTGCTAGAAAGACCCATTAACCATTAGTACAGAGTAGAGTTTTTCCTATTGAGTGAGTCAGTCAAAAGATTTTAAGACATTACTTGAGAGAGGAAACAAAACCTACACAAGTGACGGGCTGCAGCATGATCCAAAACCTGCTGTTTCAGGATGGGTCTCCCTCACTGGCATCTCTGGTGTGCCTGGCTAATCTTCAAAACAGGTCTTTTGAGTAACAAATACTTTCTGCAGAGGAAAGGAAAGGAAACAAGTACTTTCTACAGAGGAAAGTTCTATAGAGGAAATAGTCCTGTCTTCAAGTAAATGACCACTGTGGCTTGAGACACAGTTTGAGGAGCAGGTTCATGGAGAGTGGAGACACACAGGCACATGCTGGTGCCAGAGGACCTGTCAAAACACAAGGAGCTGGCAGTGTCATCGGCTTCCAGACAGAAGCTGCTATGCTCAGGAGCTAGAGGGAAAACACCACTAGCCCTGCAGCGTCATCTCCAAACCCAAGGGAAGAGGAGATGTGCACAGTCCTGCCCCAAACATGAGCAAGTGTTTCTTGAACACTGGTTAGTTGTCAGAAGAGTAATACAGAAGGATGGGTAGGGCTGTCATTTCCATCCTGGTTAGCTAAACAAGGTATTTTATTATCTCAGAGTGCTCTTGGGGCATCTCCACCCCTACCCTTCCCACACATTATCCACTGAAAAAGCCAGCACAAACAAAGAACCATTCCTTCTCCCATCTCCCTCCCCTCCTCTCAGTCTTACTTTTCTGCTCTTTTTTCACCCTTGGGCACATCCAGAGATTAGCTCTCTGAGATAGACATCTCTCAATGGTAATGTACAAAGATGTTATTAAATAGAAGCCATTTGCTGAGGCATAGATGGGGTCAAATGTCCCAAATTCCCAGAAGGTAGGAAAGTTTTACACATTTTAAATTAACTCCTTAAAAATAAACACAATCCATGCACATTTGCCAAACATATGAGAACACCAAAATACTGTATCCACGGCCACTTTTGTGTTAAGACTGGAACAGAGATCTACTTTAGAAACACCAAAAATACCCTTCTGGGTCAGACCACCAGTGCCTCTAGCTCAATACTCTGCCTTCAGAGGCAGTGAAAGGCAGTGCTAGTCAGGACAAGCCCAGGGACCTTGCTGCTTTCTGGCCATTTTAGTCTGTCCATGGGAGACTGCAAGCTGCGGGTGAGCAGAGCTGAAAAGCAGAAGATTTACAAAATGTTGCTAACAGTGCTTTTGTTACTCCTGCTGTACCACTAAAATCCTATTAAGTCTGTAAAGCGAAGCATGGCAGAAAGCCATGTGTGAACTCTTGCACTTAGCTGAAAAGTCAGCAAGTTGGGAGCTTGAGAACACAATAATAAAATCAAGACCAACACCAGCTCACGCACACGGAATGCCCAAAGCCTGCAAGCAAGTGAGGGAGCCGAGCATCATCATGCCCGTGGGTGCAACTGTGGCAGATTTGCCAGCACACACTGGATGGGGGGACAAGAAGGGATGGGTTGCTCAGCACATTTCTCTTTCATGTTTTTGAATTGCTGCCTTGTAAAAGTCAATTTGCTAAAAAACATGACAAGATAATGGTAGGTCCTGCTGAATCGGCACAGCTATGCTATGCCAAACTGATTCCTGCAGTAAATCATGTGCACTCTCTGAACACAAAGGCAGGGCTGTACAGCTCTGCAAACTCTTTATTTACTTTTGCCAAAAATGACAAAATGGCTGTCAGACTTGTTTTCTCTTTATTATCTCTGCATTGAACTGTCTTCACTTTAGCACTCTGAATCAATACAGAAGGAACAAACAAGCATGGTGAATTTGATCTCCCAGCAATCTGTACAAAAACCAAGCCAGCATATGCTCATTTGGCTACGTGAATCTCCTACCTTAAAACTACACAGACCCAACCATCACCAGCTTCATACATGACACAATAACTAACTTTCTGACATGTCAATTCATCATCAATATGCTAAAACTGATTTAGTGTTTCCCTCTTAAAAAAAAAAAAAAATCAAAAACAACACTATGAAACAACATCATGAGGGGAAAAGAATAAAATCATTGTGGCAGTATCCATACCCAGCACAGTAATACCACATCTCATCATGTTAAGGGTGAGGCATCATGACTAAGGCATATCACCCCTGCAGCAGACTGCCTAGCAGATCTTGGACTATTCATATGCTACAGGACTCAGGACTGTGGCACAGAAAATCAAGAGCATTAGTCAATCCTAGCAATCATCTTCATATCTTTTGATTTGGCTCTCCTTTCTTGATGGGAGGCAGCTACACCAATTAACATCAGTTGCTTGCTCAGTGTCAGCTTTGCTCCATGTCACACACACGGCAACACCGTGTCTCACAACAGGTGAACTTAGAGCAACTCCCAGCCCAACTCACTCCAGATCAACACCACCACACCAGTGGATGTCACCCACCCACCTCCCCAGTGATCCAGCCAGCTAACAAGCTTTTTTCTTTGCACAGCAAAAGGAGTGGAAGTCATTATATTTCACAAGCACAGGAAGCACACAAATATTGCTGTCCACTCTCACCAGAGGAAACACCACATGAGAGCTGCTGTGAGAACTCCAGTAGCCTTCCAGGCCAGCATGGAACCTGAGTCAGCCCTTAGGCAAATTGTTGAAGTCAATTCTCAGCTTTCAAGCACATGCTCAAGTATTTGGCTGAGCTGGGACCATTTTCAAGTGTGGGATGCAGAATCCCACTCAACAGTTGTTTCAGTGACAGACTACAAAAGTATTCTTGATATATAATAATGCAGTAATTTATGGGGGTGCATTTTCCCTTAACAATAACATCAGCCTCATCTGTTCTTTGCAAGCAATTGTTTCTTAAGGAGTATTGCCATGCCCCTCATCTGAAGAAGAGAACTGCTGCCAGCCACAATAGGAAATGGTTTGCACTGATTGAAAGTATTTCTGAAACCCCACCAATTCTGCTCCATGAAAAAAAAAGAAAACCCAAGCCAAAAACACATAAGTAACAACAAGAAAACCCAAGAGAATTTGATAGTCTTTATTCTGTTCATTGTTGAGAAGTAAGGATCTTTGTTTTCTCTTTCAGACCATTCTGTTACTCACACAGTGATTTACAGACCTAACCAATTCTATAAATGGCTGTTCCCCGAACTCATGGTTTAAGTTTAGGTCAAAAGAAGATCATTCACATGTGAAGCATGACTCTCCTCTGGCAAAGTAAAACCATTCTGGTTCCTGACAATGCTATATTTAACTTATTTTAACTGCCCTGATTTTCTGCCTCTTTTTCTCAAAACAAAAAGTGGTGGATGTCAGAAGACAGAGATTCTGCAATCCTCAGTTAGAAAGGTCACCTGGAGGCAAGCTCAGAGCCAGGAGTCAGCCAGTGACAGCCTGATCAGAATAAGACCTTCCAAATTCTAGGTTTCATTTTAACGTGGTACCACTGACCTACCCAAAGTCATATGAAAATCTCAATGTCTCAGTGCAGGATTATAACCCTTGTTTACCTAATACATGGGTTATGATAAAAGTGCAGTTTATAATAACCAGATTGTTACCATTTGCAGGTTACTAATGCTCCTCTGATGCTCTTTAAAGCTGTGACTATTACCTGCACACTGAGACCATCAAGGAAACAAATGATGCCTTGTAAGAGCTATATAAAACAAAGCAAACACATATTAGGCAATACAGGTTTAACTTTATGAATTTAAGGTAATACAAGGTAAATTGTGTTAGTCTTCTACAAAGACAGAGCACCTACCTAATAGAGGCTGCTTTATTAAGTGGGGTATGTAGTTTTGAAAGCATAGTTCATTTAGCCAGAGTTTTAGATGAACAAGTACCTGTCTGCACCTGCTAGTCAGGAGCTGAAGTAACTGATAAGAAACTCTATCCACAGACACTAGAAGGTGAATGATTGTTCCTGTCCTTAATGTGTCCACAAAAACGCAGACACCAAACCAGCCATTGGGCTCCTGAGCTGACCAGAAGCATATAGCTATTTAAATATGTACAGGACCCTGTTTTAAAGCTGTAACAATGCAGTCAAGTAACAGGACATCCAAAAAACATGCAGCAGAGTGACAAACTACTGCCCACCCAATATGATTATCATTGATGCTATGATCTTCCTCCCACATGCCATGCTGTCAGAATCAACAGGCAAGTTTCTATGGAACTTCAAATCCTGGAAGGGTTTTGTAGGCAGGAGATCGGTGGAGGATTGGATAAATTTATTTTTCTTTTTAATAGCTCACTGCTTTCAACCTGTTTGTGTCCTACCCAATAAGACTGGAGAGGCAATGAAAGGTGCCAAGGATCAATCAAACCTTCAAGGGTCTGAAAATGAAACCTCAAAACACTTCGTTCCAAATTAAAATTTTGGAAGCAAATAAGCCTCATCTGTGAGGCTGGCAGGAAGATAAAAAGTCTCAATGCGCAATCACATTAGATTTCCTGCAAAGCTCTGCTCTGCAAAGCAGGTGTTACAAGAGAAGAGTGTCTGGGTTGCAAACAGCCCTAGTCAAACAGCCCTGCCCACCTCCACTGCCATCTTCAGTGCAGTTCCTGAAATGGGAGCAAAGCAGAGAGCATGGCCATAAAGCTGTCCTATCCTGATGCCGGAGAAAGATTTTAGCTTATGAGTTAACATCTCTTTTTAAATGAAAGATAAAAGCAATAGAAGAAGGTCTCTGAAAAGTTATTCCTTTCCTCCTCTTCCCCTAGCTTTCTAGAGAAAGTACCCTTTAGACAAATTGCATACAGTATGTGCAATCCTCCTGCTTGGAAAATTTGGTCTGCTAATAAAAATCAAATGCAAAACCAAAAACAACAACAAATCTATTTTTGATGGATTTGCTTGTCATGCCATGGCCCCCAGTTGCCATTCTCCGGGATTCACCAAAATATTTGTCTTTTTACACAGAGGTGGAATTCTGGAGTACCAGATTCTCTTCTCATTGACCTTTGGCCATGCTTAGAGGTTACGGCAATTAAATATATTTTCAGTGACATCAGTAGGGAAGTAACTGTGCCATAAATAAATCACAAAGAAATGTGGCTTTGTCCATCCCTTACCAATATTCAGTTGAGTGAAGGATAATGGAAGTTGTCTCTTTACCCCCGCCCTGAGCAAAGCTCCAGTTCCTTTCCCTTCGGTGAACACAAATCCCGACCACTCCAGGTAGACACAATTTTCTCCTGTCATGCCTCTCAGCTCACTTGGGAGAGGGCCTGAGTCACAGACTCATCTCCTGTTCTCCCGCCAACACCACACAGCAAGTGGATGGTGAAAATAAGTAGTTCATAATACTGGTTTTAAGTACTTTATGTCTTGAAATAAATCCCTGAGATGCTCTGAGATGACCTAAACAAATCATGAAATGTTAGGAATAAATAAAGCTGGAACTCCTCCTAGGTTTACAGATCTCAAGCTTCTGGGATTCACATTTTAAAACTTTCCCGTGTAGCTATAAAAGCCAGAGAGGGTCAAGATTTCTGATAGTCACTTAGCTCCAGGAACTCTGGCCTTAAAAGAAGGTAGGAAAAAAACCAAACACAAAAAAAAAAAAAAAATCCTACATTAAAATTGGCAGAGTTGACAAGAATAAGGAAGAAAAGCTGTTGATTTTTTTCTCTTGCATTTACCACCCACTTGTCTTCCACACAATAACATTGGGTAAGAGCATATTGTGACAACACTTCTAGACCTTACTTTAAAATTCCTTAGTCACTGTAATTGTATACAGAGCAAACAAGAACTGCTTCCCTTGCCAGCAAAACACAGCAGCACCTGGACCACACATGGCAGCCTTACAGGATGGGTAAAGATGAAGAAGAGAGAAATCAACGAGTCTGGAATCTGAATATTGGGAGGCCAGACCAGCATACCCTGACCCAATGTGAGCAATGCTACCTTTAATGACACAAATGAGAGATATTTGATAACCACCTGGTGTTTCAGTTATAGCTTTGTCTCTCTATGTGAAAGCTGACAACTACTTCTTGCAGGATGCAGCCACCATGTTGAGGGTGTGACACAGCTCCCTACAGAGATTCTGGATGTGATAAAACCCACCACATCCTCCCTAACGAAGGTCAGCTCTTCCCTGCCCCACCAGAGGGCTTCATACCCATCTGGAGATGGAAAACAAGAATGACTTAGATGAGATCCACCAACCCAGGGAAGAAGGTTTCACACCATCAAAATTTTCTGTTATTTTCCTGGATCAAATATCAACATATTCATCTGAACATTATCAGAATATTCATCTGCACAACAGACTTGTCTCAAGAGGCCATGATGGTTAAGAACATCATCTTCTCATTCACTAGCTGTACTCGTAACCCCCTTCACAGCGACTCCCGCAATTACTCTTTCCACATGAATCATTACGTGCTGCCTACACTTCAGCCTCACTCCCCAAAAATATCTGTGTTGACTGCAAAAGCATATGCTACCACAGACCTTTCTTGCAGATTAAACTGCAAGCAAGCAAGCTGCAGGACTTTCCTGCATGTTTATTTTGTGAGCCCCACATGCAGTAACTTCATCTCCCCGAGAGCATGTGTGTACAACTCAGCCCTGGGGGATGCAGTGAGTCTGATGTTCCCTTCCCTGGGGAGGCCCCGTGCTACGGACGGCTGCTGTGTGGAAGTGCATTGTTGAGGCACAGATCAGCCTATGAATATTTCTCCTTGGATGCAGAGCTGCCTTTGAACTCTCTCATAATTGCACCGACCTTGTGCACACATGTTCACTGCCTGAGCTGTGGGTGGGAGGCACATCTGGCGCCAGCTCTATGCAAACTTGTACAGCTTCATTCTCAAGACCACTGAAGTCAACATGGGCTTTTTTCCACAGACTTCTTCAAGCTTCAGACCAGACCCACATTCCTTCATTGTAAAGGACATCAGAACTGCACTGAATATTTTCAGGCAAGTGTTGAGTCACTACCCTAGTGCTGCAAGGCCAGGAGAGTGACTTGCTCAGCCAGATTTTTCCACAAGCCCTCAAGTCAGACCTTATTCACTGCACTCCCTGTGTTCGTTTTCTTCTCACCAACACAGAGGAAAATTAGATAGAAACTGGCCATGAAGAGTCGTAGGCTGGAAATTTGGAGAAAACATTCTTTTTTTCTCCCCTTATCCAAAACTTACATTCATCCAAACTCTTCATTAATGCAGAAATGTTCCTTTCTTTGGCACAAAACTGGCCACCTCAGCTTTACCCTGGGACTGCAGAGAACATCAACAGGCAGGAGCCTATCAAGACTCAATCGCATTCTCAGACTGCTCCTCAGGAAGTGAAATGTTGGACTCTTCCTTGCTTTGGCCTGGGGTAGACTCGTAACTCACCATTTGGCCTCCAGAAAGGAAGCCCTACTGTTCCTTACACTCAGTAGCGCTTTAGTCACTGAGCTGTCTCACAGAGTCCAGGACTTCTTACACAGTAAATAACATGTGCCATTAATTATGTCAGTGTTTGGCCCATATCAGAGCAGCTGTCAGGGCCCCAAGTGCACCAACAGCCTTCAAATGCACTGTCCAGCCAGACCTGGGACTTGCACCCACAAAGCCACTGCCCAAGAGAGCAGAAGCCCAGGTTAAACTCAGTCTCAGCCATGCTGCAGGTTCACCCATCCCCAGCCCTGTCCTTGCAGGGCCTGACTCTCTGCATAGATTTAACTTGGTCGCATCTCTTCCCTCTGCATCTGCACAGTGATCGCTGAGCTACCAGTGAAATCTGCCACTGTCACCAAACTAGTCCCACTTGGGCACTGTGGGACTTTGCTGTTTTCAGTGACAGCGTTGTCCTGCCAGTGCTGTGGTCACCCTCAGCTCCTGGCTCATGCTTTCTCATGGTTCAAAGTGTGCTCTCTGCCCCCTGACAGTGCCATGCATCCACACTGTTTTCATTTGCTGGTCATCCTCCCTGGCTTGATGGACCCTGGAGCATGATTAGGACAAGCATCATGTGATAGCTGGGGGCTGGCATTGAAGGTGAATTTTGGAGGAAGGAGAAATATCAGAACACCTTTTCCAGAGGGATTCAGCACCTTGGGTTTGACCCATGGAAAATCTGAAGAAGTAACAGCTAAGCTGGTATTGGAGCAGGTTTGAGAAACTGGGTCACTGGCTTTCCTGGTGATTAATTCCAGGGTAAGATACCAATCTGGTTCAAACAGAGTTCAAAACATCCCTGCTTATACAATCAGATGTATGAACAGGAAAGGCACCTTTGCAAGCAATCATCTTTCCTTCAAACAGAAATACTGCATCACAGAAACAGACAATTTCCTGCTCACAAAAAGGGCTCATGGATAAATGGATAAATTCAATTATTCACACTTAGCAAGGTTCTCATCTATCCAGACTTTCCTAGCTAGCCTGAGGTAAAAACAAAACCTTAAAATAAGTTTGTTATTCCCACAGAAACAGATTTTCCAAAGCTTCTGCCATTTGCACTAAATGCAATGCGGCAGGGAGCATCCTTACAGCCCCACAGCAAAACTAGAACTACAACAGAGAGCTTTCCTCAGGATATGCAGCAATCCTTGCAAGCACTCTGGCCTTGCCTTACCCTCTGCCTGCTGGCAGCTCAGACTGGAAGCACTGGAAGAAAACTGGAGTCCAGTATTGGAGCTGTTTTATTTTTGGTCTTGGAGATTCACTTCTCTTTACATATCATCCTTTCAAACAAAACAAAGAAACAAAAAAGGCTTTTTCTCTTTCCTGATCATAGGTAGAGAAATTCAGAGAGCTGATTTCCTCTTAGAACATTCACCAAGGACCAGGTGCACTGTATGAACTTCAGAAGTTATTGCACATTCTGCAAAGTAGCACAGTGACGTGCAAAACTAATACAAGCCAAAAATGGAGCATATGATCAACAGAGAACTTACACATGCAGGTTTCAAACCTGTTTTTTTTTCAAAATGCTATGAGTGGTATAGGCACCTTCATAGTGACATCCTATACTATATGCTACCAGCAAACCAAGATACAACTTCTAGACACAGATCATTTTGTTTTGGAATAGATATCATTTTACACACAGCTGTCTATTTTCTAAATCATCTACCTGCATTGTTTGATTCCACCCACACGCCGCCCTAAACTGTGTTGTCTTTATATAGCCAACCAAAAGCTCTTGCAGTGTCACTGCCTACATATTCTGGGGTTTTTTTTTGCAGGGAGGATAGGGGTTTTTGAGGGGAGAAATTGTGGTTAGATGTTTTAGTCCACAGAAGTTAAAGAGGGAGCTTTGCCCTCCAACCTTTGGTGGTCATTCTGGTACAGATGCCTACAAAAGACACACTCGTGTTCTGAGGACACGTGCAAGAACAATGTGAGATAATAAAGAGTAAAAGGGCGCTGGAATGGGTGTCCTGGGAGTCCCACAGGTAGTCCAGGTTTCCAGGAGGGAAACCTGCAGGAAGAAGAGAGATCCTGTATGTTCTCTCCCTGAAGACAGCTTTAAGGCTCTAACATATGTCTGCACTGCTCTATTTCAATATTGCATGCTTGCTCAAAAAACCGAAACTCAGCTTCCCTAAAAGATATTCAGTTGTGCAGGTACTTGTATATAACAGTAAACACATTTCTAAAGTTTTAATATAATATAGAAAATACATACAACAATGCTCAGCAATGAGCACAAGCTTTATGGGAACATAGGTCATTTGGAATTGAATCCAGAAGTTTAAATCATTAGGTTTCTGGATGTGGCTAAAGTAGCCTGGCTCCATCATGAGAGCTAACCTTCCCATAAGGGTCACAAAACAGGAAAGGCTGGGACTAAGAACAACAATAACTGCAAGAAAATAAACTTTATCTGAAACTAATCAGTTACTAATGATTTGAGGAAGATTATGTCAACTCCCCGTAAATGGGTTCTTTACCAGAAAGGGTGAAGCACTACACTGTCAACTAACAGATGTGACTTGCACATTGTTCTGCATTTAAGATAAATGTTCTTCAACCACTCTTCTCATGTTTCTCAGAGGGACAATGGGAAAGGGTTCCCAGCATCACAGGAATCTCTCCTGAGGGCTCAGTTTATACACAATCAGTGTATTCCACTTTCCACAGGATCAAGTGCTTTGATGCGACTCTTCCTACTGAAGCTGTAAGATTCACTCTCCTACAACAACCTGAAAGGAGACTGTAGCAAGGTGGGGGTTGATTTCTTCTCCCAGTTAAGAAGAGATAGGATGACAGGAAATAGTCTCAAGTTGCAACAGGGGAGGTTAAGTGAAAATTTTCTCCACCCAAACGGTGTCAAGCTAGAACAGGCTGCCCAGGGAAGTGGCTGAGTCCCCATTCCTGGAGGTATTTAAAAGCCATGTGGATGTGGCACTTAGGGACACTGTTTAGTGGTGGACTTGGAAGTGCTGGGTTAACAGCTGGAGTCACTGATCTTAGAGACCTTTTCCAACCTAAAGAATTCTATTGTTCTATTCAGGGTATTTGATTATATTCAGAAACACAGAAACAGCTGTCTGTAAGGCAAGCAGAATATAGAATATTTCACAAGATTTTTGTATTGCTTCCTGCAGAATTCCAATCTGCTGGCTAGAGTTCAAGATCCTGGAATTTAGCTCTTGATGCTTTTCCTTGATCAGGTATTAGTATTCCTCCTGCTGCCAGCCTGACATATATTTACAGTGTTCTTCATAAACAGTCTCTCAGATCACACTGCTCAGGTCCATTCGTGCTGCGAGGCTGCAGACAGCTCTAGTTCAGAGAAAGCCCGCTGGAGGCATGAGCTGTGCAGCAGAAAGCCATGCTGATTGCTCCTCTCTGGAAAAATGAACATGCTTCATGTCCACACATATAGATCTGTTAGAAGCAATTTGCTGTGAGATTTCTGGTACAATCAGTTCAGTGTTAATTACACATATTCATAACTGATGACCAGCTCCTTCTAAGAGCTGAATTTCTGCCTGTGGAGAGGCCAACAGACCCCAAGAGATTTTGATGGGAAGTGTCCCGAAGCTTTACAAAAATACAGACACAGGAGGAATGCCTCTCTGTATTGTCTGCAGGCATTCTCATTGCATGAAATGAGGCATAAAGGTTTTCACTAGACACACACTCAACAAGAGTTACTGCAGGTTTTGATCTATCCCCTTCAGCACCCTCAGGCCTCATGCACAACAGCTGAGACACTCCAGCTAAAGCCTCACTGAAACTATTGCCGTTGATGCAGTTTCCTCTGGCCAGGGAGGTCAGGGATATGTTTTGGCCAAGAACCTTATTGACCCAACAGCACTAAGACAAACCTTTTCCAGCTATTCGTCTGCATTCTTTAAGCATGAGGACATGAAGAAGGGGAAGCACTGAACTATGTAAAGCTGAGAAGGAAAGAGAGACATTCCATGCTACAAAGCTGTTCCAGTTAGCATCTCATTTATATTCTGGGATATAAACATAACTTCTCTTCCATATGTGATGAAGATTCCCGTACATAATTTTTCAAGACCAATGCTGCATAAACCTTTTTATAGCCCAGTCACCCCACAACCTTTGAGGCTTTTTAATGAGTGACATCTTTGACCACTTTTTAGTATACTACCAATAAATGAATCAAAGTTAACATGAATTTCTTTGCTTCCCGTCCACGTCCTATATCTGCTTTTTACACATCAAAAAGGGACCTTTGATACTGTTTCCACACACAGTTCATGCATGTAGAAAGACTAAGAAATCTGGCTTCAATCACTAACTGGTGCTTGTAGACAACACTGGAACATGAATAAAGGTAGTAAAAGACAGCTAATGGGAAAAAAAAACCATCTGAGTCCACAGACTTGTTAACAAACAGCATGGCATGAACAATGAAGGTAGGTGTAGAGAAAAAGTAGAAGATGAGGTAGGAGAGTCTTGTGCTGCCCAGATTCCTGCCACAGCCAATACAAGAGATGGGTTTAGAGGGACAGGCCTGTCTCCAAGCTAAAATTCCCAAAAGAAACTAGGAGTTCATTTCTCTCTCTTATTCATGCATACTTTAGAAACCTCTAGAGACTGCTCTGCAAACTGGAACAATAAAACAAAATGTCAAGACAATAAATGGGGCATTGAATCTCTGCTGTCTGTTGGAGGAAAGTTTTTCTAACTTAAGAGCAGTTTTCACTTCACAACAGCAAAGCTCTGCCGAGTAAGCGTTGTCTTTCAGGATGATCTCAACAAAGAGATCAAAGAGAGAGGGGCAGCACCATGGTACTTGGCTGGATCAATTACCTTCAAAAATTTCAAGTTGAAATCCACCTTTCCACAGGTATATCTTACTATTTTTTTGTCATCTATTCTATGATGTCATAGCAGGTATATCATTAGGGACACTGATAAACAGCAGGAATTTATTTTTCTATAGTTCTGAGGAAATTAATTCCAGTTCCTTTTCTGCTCCCAAAGTCCAAGAAGCTCCACATATATTGCAATATATCAGCAGAGAGACAGTTCATGTTTTGTCCTCATTTACAGCATAAGCACTTAAAACTAAAGGAAGACCTAGCTTCCCTTTTCTTTGACCAGGAGACATGCACTGTTATTATTTATCTACACTCTTCACTTTGCTTGGAATTTTGATTTTTGGAAATAATGGTTTTTATGCAAAAGTGGTAAAGCAAGTGCCTTGTTAAAATGTGGTGAAGCATCAGAGAGGCAGATTTGCGGCCAGAAGACTCAAAGTCCCAGCTCCATCTTTGGAATATTGGGCAATTCCCGTCATGCAAGTAATTTTATTTTCCTCCACTTTGATTTCTGAAATTACAAAATGGAGATACTGGCTAAAATTATTCAAGGACATTACAATATTCACAGTGTCATTCCTTGCTTTTATGTCACGTTTCAAAGAAACCAAAAAAACTTATGTTGCACAATAAGCCAGTTGTGCTGATATGTCCATTCTCCCATAGAAAGCAGTTGCTGCATTTGTTTCTGTTTCATTCAGGTCTTTTGCCCACTCTGGCTCCTCAGAAAGCTCTCCCAGCACCAAATGAATTCCAGAAAGTGTTCAGCACATGCAAAACTGCATATTTTAATCATGCTTCATTGAATAAAACACTTTCAATTAGCTCTAGTAATGGCTCCATCCAGCTTTGCAACGCACTTTGGAGAATTGCATTGAAAAGTGCAGTATCAGAGCTAGGTATTATCACTTACATAAATACAAGCTAGAGATTTCAAAATACATCTAGACAACATCTTTATGCCTTCATTGACTTAAACACTGCTTCAAGTAATATGATATTCCTCAAGGAAGAATTTCAAATCACTTAATTAGTAACCTTGCAACACCTTTGAAAAATAAATAGTGAGAAATGGGCACTCACAAACTGCTTCATCTCCTGGAATACAGCTGTTTCTAGAGCAAAACATAATACTCATTTAACAGCACAAAGCCACAGAAGTATAAAAGGCACAAAGGGAAAAATATTGGTGTATCCATTTAGAGCAAAAAGGGAAGTTTGTGGAGGCAAAAGCACAGTAAACCAAACTAAACTAAAATAAAAGCACTTAAATAGCACCCTGTTCTTAATGCCAAACTGGTCAGAAATAGCTCACATGTCCAAATTTGGTAATCTTCCAAGGAGGAGTCAAAAGCAACAAATCTTCGTAAAGGTACAAGGGAGGGTTTTCCTGGTTTGATTTACTGGCTAACTAAATCTGTACTGTTTATGATTGTTCAACAGTGTTGGTGGGCTGATCTTGTGTCGTCTTTAGATGACACTTTAATGTTGCAGGGCAATCATTATTACATTCTGGTGAGCTCAGAGTGCCTTGAACAGTTGCTTAAATCCAAGCGATGTAATAACTCCTTGAGCAGACAGGCACAAGTGTTAAGTCCAGCACCTGATCCAGATCTCATTTGCAAACCAGGATCTCTAAAAGGACTGTGCCCTCAACTCCTTGCTAGACCATTGACACACATCTAGTCTAGTCAGGGGACAATGCCATACACTGAATCACAGAACCAAGCAAGCTCTTGGGACATCTCCTGCCCACAGAGTGAGCCTTGCCCAGTCTATTTAGCCTACAAGAAACTGTTTAGTCAGAATGTTTTAGAGAACCTTGCAAAAATCAGTCTCATATCACATACCTTGCTTTGCCTAAGCCACCAGTCCCAGTTCAAAGGCAGATTCCACACAGCTTCCAAGCCTACCAAAAAATGCCATTCTGCTTCTTCAAGCAAGGGTAACACACTATCATACTGGGATTTTTTTCACCCTTATACGTTGAGTAAGAAATACCCTGAGAAGCAGGGGAGTGGGGTGCAGGCTACTTTGCTTCATTGGTTTTTCAAACATGACAGAAAATACTGACATGCAGTCTTAGAGTAAGGAAGGGCACTGTAGATGGTCACACCAAATTCCAGTCAGCAGCACGATCCTCACTGTGCAGTGAGCCCCCAGGAGTAGCTTTCTAAACAAATGGAGCAGAAATCCATCGTATTAAAGGCATTGATTTTCTTACAACCACGCTCCCAGGTGGACACCAACTGGGCATCACTCAGCCTTACAGAAGGATATATAATCTGATCTCGTTAAGTATCAGCTATGCTTGTCCCTGCTTTTCAATTCACTTGTTGCTGCTACTAAGCACAGTAGAGAAAACAATCCACAGATCAGGCTTCCAAATGAGAACCAAAACCACTGGAAAGGTCCAAGTCCACTTTCACCTTGTTGGGAGTTTTTATCATTAGTTCACTATCCTCTTCTAAGAAACGTAGTATCATGCTGTTTGCATACACTTAAATACTGGAGTTACCTCATCAAAATGCAAGTGTGTTAATATGGTAGAAGGTTTAGACTTCCATTGCCCTCATTGCACACATCCTTTACCAAATATAAAAAACAGACACATTTTCAGGAATTCTTTTTCTGGCTTAAAAAAAACAAAAAAAAACCAGCTGGGGTTTCAGTCCCAAGTATGCAATTGGCATTTGGCCCAGTGTAAAGACATGCCCAAACCGCCTGAGGATGGAGCAGCTGTGGGGCCAGGGGTAGGTCACAAACTGCCTCAACCAAGGAGACTGCAGGAAGGATTCCCTTAGGACAGAGAATGGCTCTGAGGAAAACAAGCAGCCAGTATACTAAATCACCTCCATTCAGTCTCATGATACACAAGTTGAAAGCATTTTCTGTCCCTTTAATGTTCTTTCTTCCTCCATCTGAGCCAGAAATTGCCAGTCAGCCTGGTCTCCTGATGAAACTATCTCCCACCATCAGTTTACAAGGAAAGGAGAGAGTTTCCAGAGTAGCAACAAATCTGGTGTGGTACTGAAAGAGACTTCTGGTAATACAATAAAGTGTTGTCATGAAAGAGCAGCTAACTCAGCTTGTGATCCAAGCTCCATGGAAATGTCTACATAAATGTAAAAAGGACCAGAAAAAATGCTGGGGGAAGAAAAGAGAGGAGTTCACTCCTCCAGCCTTCATCCACTCCACAACAGAGGGGACAGGAAAAAAATTGGCAGAGGTGGTACCAAACATCTGAAAAAAGACACTGTGAAATCAAAGCACTGCTGAGGATGTAAACAAATCTCCTGTTACCTGCTCATTCTCCCCCTTCTGTATTTTATATATATATAGTTTTAAAAAATCTGACCCAAATGCAATCCATTCATACAAAAGGGAAATCTGAAAAAGTTGCAGCAAAGTTTGCTTCAGGGGTCTCAAGTCAATTCAAACAGGCAGTACGTATAAAAACTAACAGAGTCCCTACGGAATCCAAAGGACTAACAAAGAAATAAGGTTATTTGAAAAGTTTTTTCAAAGAAAGTGATATCTAAAACCCAATTTAACCTGAACCTGAAAACTTTAGAGTCCAGTAAATGTGCAAAAGAGACCTATACACCATTTCCTCTTAGGTGGCTGCCAAACAGATTTGTTACACATTTAATAAAGCAGTAAAAGAAGGTATTTATGTAGCATATTTAAGTGGAAGCATATTGGTAGCATTTTGTTTAAATGAAAGTGTAACCTGATAGATGCTACAGTTACTGGAAAATGGCGAATATGAGGAGAAAAAAAAAGTCAGAAATCCTGCTACATCACAAAAAAAATAGCATCTTGCACAGTGCTGCTTTAACAGGTCTATGAACCTGGATGCTTTGAGTCTCTCACAAGAGTGCCTGGCTGGCAGATGGTGAGTCCTCACGTACCTTGGAAGAGTCCAGCTACTCTGAGGGAATAGTCTTGAGTACCCTTTGCTGGGTCACACATCACTGCTATTCCTTCCTTCAGGGCTTCACCTCATACTTGGTGAGGGAGCAGAGCTGCAGCTCCTTCCAACGTCAACACCTTTTTCTTGCTTGGCCAGAGGTGTCGGCATAGAACAAACACAAGTTTCAGCCTTCCCAAGTTCAGAGCTCCCCAAGCCACGTGCACTGCTCAGGCGCACTGAAACCTTATAGGAAAATTGCCACGACCCTTCAGAGTGCAATTTCAGCCCATCACAACCTTTCCAGGTTACAATAGAAATGCAGCAAACTGCAAAGGCACATGTCATAAAAAACAGCTTAATACAAACATCTGGTAGTTTTTGCTTCTTTAATGCACAGATCTCAGGAATATGTGGAGAGATATCAGTTATTGTTTTATGATGCACAGGGTAACTGAGGTTCCAGGTAAAGGAATGACTTAGAGGACCTCTGAATGAGTAAAAAAGCAGAACCTGGATGAGAGATTTGCCAGGTAGTAACTCTCAGATTTCTTTCTTTCCACAGATATTGTACTTAGTTGTTACCAAAAATAAATTATTATCCTTTGGAGAAAGATCAACATGCTCTTCCTCACGGGTGATTATTCCCAAAATGGGTAAAAACCCAAGGGAGAAAAGTGCAGAAACACCAACATTACAGAACAAACCTATTTTCTTCCAGCTACAAGAATAGAAGCAAACCAGGTATTTGGCGGTCAAATTGCTTTAAGAAAGAGGTACATTTCTGCTTCAACAGAGATACATACAGACATGTAGAAGTATGTTTAATCCAAGGAAAACACTGAAACAATAAGTTGTTGCCTTTTGCTTGCACATTCCTAATGTGAAGATCCCAAGTTCCCTCTAAGAGGAACATGTGGGTGTTTTCGTTAAGCAATTAGGCCAAAGCCACACTAAGGATTTTTGTATTTGGTTCAAACTGACTTCAATGGAAAATGAACATCTAACTATCATAAGTGACTTAGAAAATCTCAGCAGGGTTGTATAAAAAGCCAGAGCATTTTTTGTTCTATTTGAATCTAACCTAGTTAAGGCTTTATAGAGAGCTGCGAACTCAGTAATAAAGATCAGAAACTGTGAAGGCAGAAAGTGTATTTACATCCTCCACTACCTGGCCAAAATTAAGATTAGGGATAATTGAAATATCTGCTGTGTTAATTTATGTATCAAATCCCTGTTTACATCCACTAAAAGGGCTAATTTAATCCACATACAGAGAGCACTGCTTGAAATATTTGTGAAAAAAAATGGGTAAATTAGTATCTTTTGCACAGTCATGACAAAATATACCTACATAAGATGTAAACCTGAGCTGCACACTGATGTACCAGAAAGTATCTTTGCCTCTTGGCATGGGTTTATGAATGGGGGAAGGATGGGGATAGCAGATAAAAAATAACTGCCTGTATGTAACCACATATAATGATTATGCCTAAGTCTCAAAAATCAAACATAAGCAGAGACAGAAGGACTCTTCCTTTCTAAGAAAAGAAAAAGTATCAACATCATCTCTCTACAGATAAATTCATCCTTTATTAAATATTTAAGATTACACAGTTAAGAGACACAGTATTAAAAGCCTACATTTTCCTGCTGGTCTCACCAACTGATCATAAAAGTTTTGAAGACAGGTAACTTTACTTGAAATCACATTCTACATGGGGGAACAAATAAAAATAAAAGTCTTTTGAAGCACTGAAGGGCAGCAGCAATATTACCATCTGAAAATCACTACCCTTGGTACTTATTTGTAGTTCAATATGAAAGAAAATGCTTTGCTTCACAATATATTTCTAATTTTCCTAAGGCTTACACTGAAAAGGAAGAAGATAGGTTTTATCTGTTCCCAGAATTACCTTCCTGATCCTTTTCATCTGTACTGATGTTTCCCTCATCTACCAAAGTCAAATGCAGTCTTTTATTTATTCGTTTGTTTCCATGTTTTAAGTGCTTTTAGATTTACAAATGAAAGATGCGACGCTGCTGCAATAGCTCGTCATCTTTCTGCTACTATCAGAATTCAGCTCCTGGTTTTCATTGTCATTTGTCTGACTCCAGAAACCACTAATCCTAGTTTGATTCAGAGGCCCCCATCATTCAGATATTTAGAAACCACATGATAAAGCCTAGAGATGAAAATAACCTATCTCCATTAGTCCCAGCATAGGACTACTCCATCCAGTTTGTAGAAGAATGGAGGTAAGTCTTCATTGTGTATTGAAAACAAAACCATACATATACACATATACATAAAATCTCACTTATGTCAATGAACTCTGGATCAAAACATCTCTCGCTGACTATCCAATGTTTAGGGTTATCCTAAATCTACACACACACACAAAAAAAAAAAACCTAACATGTACTTTTACTCTTTGCCTAACTAGGAGGGGAAAGTTAAAAAAAAATAGTAGCTTCAGAAACAATTTGAAAAGTCACAGCCAGGTGAGGAAGAGGTGAACAGCCACTGCTGGGATAATTCACCTGGTCCAAAGCAGTTGCTCTGTGTGGTCTCCACCCCAGCTGACCTTCCCCACTACATGTTTGTCTAGGCTGGACAGGCAGAGCTTGCCAACCTGTCCTGCTGCAAAGCACATGGGAAAGGGAAAAGGAAGTGTTTTTTGTCCAAAACAAAGCACTACACTATCCAGGGCTGGATTCCTGCTGGTTTAGCCATTATCCATAGGCTCATGAATATGCATTACATATTTGAATTTCTCACATGAATATGCCACTAACCTCAATTGTCCTGCTTCCAGAGCACACCTCCAAGCTCAGTAGCTCAGCTAAACTTCTGCACTTCTGCTATGGGGGACTATCTATGACAGACAAGAAACCTCAATGCTCATAGATGGATGAAGAATCTGTCACCATTTTTCCCCTTTCTAGGGCCTAACAAGCCCCAAGGCACAGTGAAAGTGGCATCCATCTACAGCTTGGATACAGCAGCACACGTAGAGAGTATGGCACACACAGAGTTCATTACAGCCCAGCTGTTGGGCTTGGAGTGCTTTCAGAGGGAAGCTAAGAGCTAAAAGGAGAAATAAGAAAAGCAGCACACTAAGAAAGACAAAAGAATTTCCAACTCTTCCCTGGGAGCTAACAGGCAACTTTCCCCAAAGTATGGGGCTTTAGATGAATCTTTACTTACAGTAAAATGGCAAGAGTCTGAGAGGCTTTGCCTCTCCTGAAGTTGTTTTTTCTATGGAGTTATCTGTATTATCCAAGTTATGCAGCCACAGGAAAAGCAGAGCAGGTAAATGAAGACCATCCCCAGCTCACCTTGGCACTAGACGAGACGGTAGCTCTGCCACATCCCCCCTTTTCTTCCCAGGCCCGAGGACACCTCTGAAGAGAAAGATCAGCACCTCTGCCAACTGCTCTGCAACTACAGCAGCAAAAAACTCACAAGACCCTACCCAAGGTGCTACTTCAGAGGCTATTAAAGCACTGAGCCAATCAGCAGGAAACAACTCTGCACCAATGCTTAGCACCTGGAACGGAAGAGCTGAAGTACAAGCACCTGTGAAAGCAGAGAGGGAGGCTTGGAAGATATCCTGAGGTTGGGTAATAACTAAACCAGACAACCAGGGTTGTGCCATCAAAGCTTGCAAGTACCCATGAGTGTCATAAGAGCTTTCAGACAAGACAGGTAACAAGGAGACAGTATGAGCTCCCTGTGCTTGTCCTTGTATTTCCCTGCACTACATTATTAATGTAAATAAATTCCAGTAAATACCTAAAATTATTTAATTTCAGGAATTGCATTCCCTGCAATTAAATCATTCCAGATATTTACCCATTTCCACAGGAGAAATAGTGACAGACACATCCATAAAACACTAACAGAAATATGCACACTAACCTAAAGCTGTATGAATTGTGTTGATGAGAATTGAATGCCGTTTTAACAGTTTTGGACATTGTTAACTAATCTTTACAAACAGCCTTCAGGGAGGTGCAGATGATTTTATGCCTCTTCTTTATGATCGTTTTCTTTCCCATCCTGATCTCACCTTTCTTTCAAGTCAGTCATTTCTTACACAGTTTGAGTGGCACAGGTGATGTTCTGCTCAATGATTAAGTTAACGATACAGCAGGGATATCGCAGGCAGTAAAATACAAGCTGTGATACAGAACTGCAGCCCAATTTGCAACTTAACAGTGGAAATAATCAGAGCTTGCTGATTATTTGGTAAGCTTTTGCACTTTGCTGATCTGCCATATCTTCAAAACAATATTCCTGGCTCATAAAAAGCGAATTTGAACAACACTGGATAACAGAATCTTGTAAGCCTATAGCCAGGATTAAGATATGAGACAAACTGGAAACTTCAATCATTACAATCCTGTAGCACAAATGAGAAGTACTTTCACACACAGCAAGTCAATCAATATGTCCCTTTTCTCTTTAGTATGTTGTGACCACATGAAAAGAAACATGACTTCGGGACCTTTCCTGTGACTTCGAGTGATGGGAGTTTTCATCAGGACAAAGGATCAAAATCATTAGAACTCCTCATTAATTACACCCCACATTGCAAAAACTATTTGTCCTCCCCCAAACAGTAACAATGTTGAAAGCAAAAATGTCAAGAGACAGATTCATCTCCAAACTTGAAGGACTTCCCATAACAATGAGCAGAGTCAGTGACTGGAACATCTGCTCCTTACTGAAGAAGGGTTGCAAGTTCTTCCAAGCCAGCCCGTCCAAAGTCTTTGGTCTCTGCCCTAATACTTGGAATAGCAGGCTGCAGGGTGCTCTGCACAGTGCTAGTCAGTTAGCATCTGTCCCTTGTGATTGTGACTGGGTGTCCCATGAAGACAACTAATCTTTTTCCTAAGGGGTAAAAATGCAAACCAGTAATTCAGTGTGACAACCTCATCAACACGATAAAATGAATTATGGCTTTAAAACTTTACTCAGCGACTGTTTTTAATAACATGGGAGTTAGAGAATAATGTTAAAAGTTTCAACTCAAAGACCTGGTTTCCTGTGTTGGCACCAGTCCTAACACTAAATGTTAACACATTAAGCATTCTTACATCTTCATTTTAAAGAGAAATTAGGAGACAGATATACTCAAACTGAAATAACATCCCATTCCTGTGTGTGAACACACACAGGGTGCATTTCCGACAGAACCTCGCAGTGCTTTCCCTGCGTCCTTAAGGACTTCTCCATTTGCACAAGTTCACTGAATTCTCAACTATACTGCAGCAGCTGACAGGTTTTCAGCCTACAGACAGAGCTCAAACAAATATATCCTCAAAGAGTGGTGGAAGGTGGCATTAAAAATGAACACCTGCTCTTGTCCTGTGTTCCTCAGCCTACCAAGCACATCTCCACGGTCAGAAACTCACAGCAGAATGTAGCAAAAGAACTGGCTGTAGAAATTAGACCATTCATTTCCCTGAACACCTTTAACTATCTGACAATACACTCCAGATGGAGAACAAGTTACGTTACTCTAAACATGTTCACTCTGGATTAAGCTAAGGCAGTCCAAACTAGGTTGGCTAAGAACACAAAGCTCCAGACTTCAACTGATGAGTACGAGCTCTTACTATAACTCATTGCAACTCAGTCATCTCTATCCCAGAATAGTCTCCAGCTCTCTACAACTAAACTATCCTAACTGCAAACTGATTATCAGCAACAGCCCCAAATAAGAAGGCACTCCCACACAAGAATGTGGTTTGGCCCTGAAGTGTTAATGTAGTAGCTGACCCCCAACTCCACAGTTTGTAGTAGTGTTGACTTCAGAAAGTTCAACTGTTAATGTAGAACACATCTTGCAGACTCAGTCCCCAGTGAAAAAAAATTTCTAACAAAATCTGACAGCTGTTCAAAGCCTACATGAATGAAAAGAGGATTTAAATCTGAAACTCCATAAGCAAACATCCCCATTACTGAAATCAGTCTTTAAACTTCTGCACAACAAAACACCAAGGACCAGGAAAACAGTAGCTACAGAAAGAGGGGAATCTCCACCACAGCCCTTCTCTACAAGGGCAGAGTTCTACAGCAGCATAGGAGACCAGGATTTATAGAATCTGCACAGGATCTCATAATTGGGCAGGACTTCTCCTCTATGACATTTAACTTGACACAGCTCACACCATGAGGCATTTCTACATGGGAAAAAAGCAACAAACAGGAAAGGATTTTGCGGTCGAATAAGGGGTAAAAATGATAAGTACTAATTCTCTGCTGATGTATGTACACCCAAAACTCTTTCCAAAAGGGGGAATTTCAGGTCCTGTAGGATGTGACTCTCCAAGGCTTGGCAAAGCCACTTACAACCTCACCGAAGTTCAATTTGACTAAGAATGTTTACAAGCGCAAAAACTAGGCCAAATTGAGAATGTAAATATTTGGATTCAGTTCCCCAAACTTGCCTCTATCTGCACTGCCAAGTAAATCCCAACTGCAGACCAAAAAAATCTGAAAAACAACAGTTGCACACACTTTATAGCACACAGACAAAACTAACACACATGGCACTCAGCAATAGGAAAAGAAAAGAAGAGGAAAAAAACCCAAATTCGTAATCTAAACTAAACTTTTTTTAAACAAGACATCAATGAAGTTTGTACCAAAAATCAACTCTGCTATCATTTGGTACATTTTGAAAGTCTGATCAGTCCAGATGTTGGTCCTCTGACCTGCAGGAGCCTGGGTTACATTAAACATAGCTAGATTACCCAAGACCTTATAGACAACATGATGTTTGCAGCACACAGTGGTAACTTCGACCTGAACCACACTCTCTTAAGCCATCCAAAGCAAGGATTTCCATTTTTCAGGCAGATGAATTAATGAAAGACTTCTCTGGATTCACAGTAATTTATTTGGCAACCTCAGTCCCGTATTCGGAATTGATTTAGGATCCCAAATCACCTGAGTTCTCAACATGCATGCCCTTTTCTTTTCTTTCCTTTCCTTTTCTTTGCTTTTCTTTCCTTTTCTAGTTTTACCCCTGTTCTTTTAAGTTTAGATAAGGATGGCAACCATGGATCCATTCAAGAGACTTTTGACCTTCCACAAACACAGATCTCAAGGGATACACCATATTCTCAGCTGCCAGTTCCCAGCCCCTCTTCAAAAGTATTAAATGCATTTCAGTCCTACATGTCCATTGCAGATAATCACTGGAGGAAATCAGAAAGGCAAGGGTGTCACCAAGACCAGGATTTTTTTGTTGTTGTTGTTGTATAACAAGAATTTGGACCTCCTCACTCCCACTACTGTAAACTAAAAAAAAAAAAAAAACCCTAAAAAAACCCCCATCCTTTCCTTCTTCAGCTAAGTGGGAAAAGCATGAATCTGGTTCTTTTCCTTTACTCAGCTGTGGGAAACTTGGGTTTGCTTTCCAGTTTAAAGCAGGCTCTTCAGTGTACTTCACAGTGACCTCTTCACAAGGGGCTTGTATCATTTCTTTAAATGCCTGTACACTAAAAATAGTTCTGCTTCCTAAACATGGGTGTTTAGCAGTTCCAGGCATTCTGAGATCCTGCATACCGCTTTATTTTTTTTAAAACTGGCAACATTTATTTAACCAGCAATTAAAAAAAGGAGGCCCAGCCGCCCCAGTGATTCTTCCCAGAGGGTCTTAGATGTTTATGAAACACAATGAAAACAATAAAGTGGATAAAATCATGCTATTCCATCAAGCCCTTGGCAAGACTTCCCAACCAAGAATTAATTGGCATGGTATGTTACAGTCAACAGATTACACAATGGTTTACAGGGTCACCAATAATAAGGGGTTACACACTCCTTAAAGAGCTACAGTGTACATTAAGTCACTTGCTGAAAGGGAAAGAGCAATGCTTGATCCTGAGCTGCTTGGAGCACATCCTAGCAGCCACAGCATGAACATGCTGCAGGGCTAGGAGACGACAGAAGGCACCTCTCCCCCTCCCCTGAGCCAGGAAGGGCAGCCACTACGCTGCACAAGCTGGCTGGGGGAGTTTAGCACCCTGAAGGGAGCAGCAGAAAGCCAGGCCAGGCAGGGCTCTTTTATTTCTGCACACAAGAGGAAAACACAAGTACATCATTTTAGGAGCAGGACAGTCTCCATGACCCAGTGAGGCCCAGCAGCACCATCCCCACTACCACTTCCCAAAAGTCCCATTCCTCATTCCATACTCCCCAAGGAAACTGGTTCCACCCCAAAAGTAAGATATCAGTTCCATGTCATTCTAGTCACAGTGGATAGACTGTAGCTAACTTTAAAAGGTAATTGACTATACCTGCGGTAACTTGATGAAGTCATCACCATTGCTTTAAATGTGTTCCTTTAAACAACTAATCTTAAAGCAAGAGGGAAATGAATGGTAAAACCCATAAATCTTACTCTCACATGTCAACTTGGTAACAGATTTCCACTATGCCACCAGCATAACCTGATCACCACAATGAAAGTCAAATTTTGGTGCTCCTAAAACATAAATTATTTCCTCAAATCTCACCTTAAATGCATAATTCTCCTGCCTTTGCTCTGTTAACTTCCCTTTCCACTATATGGAATATTTTCATCCAGTGACTATAAATTAATCATGTATAAACAAAACATTCTTAAGTCTTAAAGGCAAATCAACCTCACTTCAATTCATCCTATTATCAAAAACCAGACCACAACTAACAGTTTCAGCCTTCATCTTCCACGGGTTTTGATCACTCTAAATATTTTTATTGGATTATTTAATATATGTCTGAAATTAAAGTCTGACTAGCCAGCATAAAAATGAAAGAAAACCTATTCCCCAGTCAGTGCAGGGTGTAGAAGACACTACTACTGACATACTCCATGCAATAATACTATGCACCCAGCTCCATTCAGCTTGACTACTAAATTCAAGGTACATTTGAGTGATAAAACTGGAGTGAACACAAGAAGGCTCTCTCATATGTAACCGCTACTCTTTGGTTGTAGTGACCTTAGTAAGGCAAACGTTTGGTACCAAGCCAAGAGCAGGACATCTGATTTTCCCACCAAGTGAACTGCTGCAGAACTCCCTTAGCTCTTCAGCCAAATCTGTCCTGGCATCCTAAAGTCTTCCGCCGGGGTCCGGGTGGCTCCTCTACCTTTTCAATACGCACACAAACACCGCAGCCGGGTGGACCGACGATGCGAGAGGGCATTGGAATGGAAGTGCCGCAGCTCCCCGTCTCCCCCAGCTCAGAGCCCCACGCTGGGCGCGCTGGCTCCGCAATCGAGTTGGAGCACCCCGGTCCGGCTGAAATGGTCCCGCGGGCTCTGTCACTCCGCGGTGCCTCTGCCCTCGCCACCCACGCAAAAAGCAGCGTCCCGCGAGGCACTGCGGTGGCACCAGCGCGGGAGCACCGAATACCCGCTCCGCCCGTGCGCAAGGACCCCCCGCCCATCTGCACTCCCCGGGGCAGGGCAGGGCAGAGTCCCGCAAGGATCGCGGGACGGGCCCGCACCGACAGGGCTTCCGGCGGCTCCGCTGCCGCGGGGGCTCCGTGGTCGGGGGACCCGCAGCACCCGGCGAGCCCCCGCCGCCCGCCGCCGCCGCGCATCCCCGGCCATCCCGCTCGCGGGAGGCTCTCGGGGCGCAGGGGCTGCCACCCGGAGCACGTTTTTCTCCCCAGTCCCGCTCCCCTGCCCGGGTCCCCACAGGCGACCACCGCCCGGCAGCGCGACTCCTCGGCCCTTACCGAGGTGCGCAGGGATGCGCTCCCTCCGCCGGCCGCC
>VZRL01007093.1:2618190-2646681 GCA_013397895.1 Origma solitaria
GTGCCGGAGCTCTCGCGGCGGCGCGCGGCGGGAGCGGGCCCGGTCAGTGCCGTGCGCGCGCCCGCGGGCATGGATGTCCAGATAGATATTGATATTGATATAGATATGCATGGAAACATCTCAGTACGGGTCGCGGGCCCTCCCAAGAGCACCGCCGCCGCGAGCTGCCGCCCCGCCCGGTGCCCCCGGGAGTGCAGCGGTGCCCCGGTGCGGCCACAGCGCTGTGCCACGCGGGACTGTGTCCCCCCAGAGACAGCCCCGCGGGCGCTGCGGCTCGGTCACACGCCTCTGGCGCTGAGCGACCCGGCATGTGTCTCGTTGCAGGACGAAGACCGGGAGCGCCTCAATGCAGCGTTCGCTTCCATGGTGAGGCTCATGAGAGGAGTGGCGCAGGAATGCGAGGTGAGGGATCAGCCCCAGACGCGCCCAAAGGGGACTGTCCGTGATGTGCCTGGCAGAGGCCTCCTGGCACTACTTTTAGTGCAAAAATTAGACTTCAGGTTTGCTCAGTGTCTGGCAAGGGTTCAGCCAGTGAGCCCGGGGTGCTGGCCGAGATGAAGAAATTTGGGGCATTCGGTATCCTGTGGTAGGGTACATGTCACCGGTGTAGTCGTGACCAGCTGAGGTGGTACCACCCTGGCTGAGAAACACCACCATCAGCATTTTCTATAGATAGTACCAGTAGCAGATTGTAGCAGAAGGTTTCTCCATTTCTTGGTGGAACGGCAGTGTGGTTAGAGACAGAAATGTCGGGTGACATCACAAATTACATTGTGTCACAAGGTATGGAACCTTTCCACTGCTCCAAAGTGTATCTGCTGGGGAATGGCCTTGTGACATAGTAACCCCTTTGTTGTCCATAGGGGAACATGATCCACCCATGCTGCTGATACCCTCTTCTGGGTGGTGGAAATAAGGGAGTATTTGAATCTCCAATGCAGAGATATTTTGTGTCATGCATTTGTTTTGAATTTAGAGTTAACCACCCCCCCTTTTTGTTGTGATTTAACCACAGCCAGCAACTAAGTACCATAACACCTCACTCCCTCCATGCCCACCGCCCCTGGTGAGAAAATAAAACTCATGGGCTGAGATAAGAACAGTTTAATAATTTAAATAAAGAAAAATATTACAATAGTAATGATAACAATAATAATTGTAATGAAAAGGGGAGAGAGAAATAAAACCCAAGAAGAACAAGTGATGCACAATACTGTTGCTCACCACCCACTGACCAATGCCCAGCCAGTCCCCAAACAGCAGTCAGCCCCCCAAACAACTCTCCCAGTTTATATACATGACATTCTATGGTATGGAGTATCCTTTTGGCTAGTTTGGGTCAGCTGTCACAGCCCTGCTCTTTCCCAGCTTTTTGTGTGCCTCCCCACTGGCAGAGCATGAGACACTGAAAAATCCTTGATATAGGGTGAGCACTATTCAATAACAACCAAAACATCAGTTTGTTACCGACACTGTATCGTACTAAATCCAAAACACAGCACAGTGCCAGCTACGAGGAGGAAAACTAGCTCCATCCCAGACCAAACCAGGTCAGACTGGATTTGGAATGTTGCTGCTGGATAAGCCGTGTGGGCTCAGTTCTTTCTTTGTGATGAGCAGAAATTGAGCGGTACAGCATACAGATGCACAGCTCCACTGGTGTCATGCTGGCTCTGGCTGGCAGGTGTCATTCTCTCCTGGGTGGACAGACTGGGAGCCAACCTCTGCCAGCCCATCCTGTGAACACAGCCCTGCAGCCGAGCTACTGCATTGAAGGCTCTGAGAATTCCATTGCAGTTTGTGCCCTTCGGGATCTGTTACCATAACACAGCAGGGAGCTCACTGCCTGCATGGCTAACACCACAGCCTAAGTCTGCAATTAAATTAGAGAAAACAGTACGT
The DNA here is from genome assembly GCA_013397895.1 of Origma solitaria. Lineage (NCBI taxonomy): Eukaryota > Metazoa > Chordata > Aves > Passeriformes > Acanthizidae > Origma > Origma solitaria. Next base: position 2,620,093 of record VZRL01007093.1, read on the forward strand.
GGACACACCAAGTGATTAGCTCTTAAGCAACTCTTTTATCATTTCAAAGTACTATGTACACAGTAACCAGTTAATCCTAAAAGAAACTGGGGCAGAATAGAGTTTTACACAAGATGAAACTAAGTGTGGAGAGACTCATCCTTATCAGTGACTTGGCAGTGCCTAGTTTACAGTTGGACTCTATGATCCTAAGGGTGTTTCCCCACCTAAGTTATTCTGTGGGTCTATCTTGTGCCCTGTTAAGAGTATTAGAGTTGGAACAAGCAGTGGATGACTTCCACATTTATGCATCAGCCAACACAGTACTGCTTCAGTCATTTCTGTAGAGAAGAGTCATAAAAGGGGGAAATTGTCAAGACCCATGGATAAAGTTTACAGAGTGCAAATAAAAATCCACAGCTTAACATCACCATTTTGGCATTTGAATGCAAACAATTAAAATTGTTTTTTAAGATGAGATGTTTGGGGTTGCTGAGGGACCAAAGTTTACCCACATTTCTTACCAAAAGTTGCATTTCATTTCTTTGCTCTGTGTCATCATGTAAAAGAGATGCTCTGTGAAGCATTATGCACGAGGTCAGAGCATTTGATGTATTTTGGGGTATAGCTCCACAGAAATTGCAATACATGCTACCAGATCTGTTGATTTGTGCATAAGCTCAAGGAATAAAACATAGAAGTAGATCTGGAAATAGGAATTGCTATTTGCCTTATTTTGGTTACATTTAGTCCTGACAGTCAGGGACAAGAAAAACATAAGTGAAATAAGACAGATTATTTTGGAACTTTTTGGTCCCTGTGATCAAAAAGGTAACCTTGGGAGGAGTTCTGTGGTGACAACAGATGGCAGCAGAACTGTACTCAAGTGTTTAGTTTGCAGTGGGGAAGATGCCAATATGTTTGCAGTGGAACCAGAAGAGGGCTGCTGTGGACTTAAATATGCTTCTCAAAACTGCTATGCAAATGGTACCAGCCTTGAAGACACTTCTGTTTCTTCACTGATTCATTTTTCAGTATTAATGTGTCCTGCTTTTAGAGCGCTGCTGCTGCACATGCCCTGCAGAACCAGTCTTCACTGACTGGGTTGCAGAGCACCTGGCTTGCATATATGTCCCCTTAAGGACCCATAAACTATGCCTTCTTCCAGCAGGGCTTTTCTTGAACAGCCTGATCAGGTAGGTATTTCCAGAGTATTCCTTCTGACATTTTCATTAATTTACATTAATTCAGTTCCGAGGTGTCAGGGTCCCTACCCTACATACTGTGTCAGGAAACAGGCATCTAAAATCAGGCCTCTGATACAGTCTTGTACCAGAAGGCAGGTGTCCTTTTGAGATACAGGCATTGTTTTCACCCTCACGGAGAACAAACCAGCCAATTAATACACAGCATCAATGTCTTCGTAGTTCCACTTTCAATTGTAAATTGCAGTAGCTGCAAGTATGGTTTGATGCTTCCCACATAATGTTTTCTGTTTCTGTTGCTTTCCAGAAGTACTACAGTGCTGTGGCAACCCACAAATGCAAAGAGCATGAAATCAAACACTTCTGCAAATACCATGGCAGGAAAGTAGGAAGAAAGATGGATTCCACAGAAGAAGAGGTAAGTAGGTACTTTTGGTTTTGATGAAAGATTATTCTTTCTCTTGCTATGGGGCAATTGTTGTCCACCTGATGTCTGTGACACTCACACTTATGTATGTAGCTTGACCTTGTGGACTTAGAAACACCTGGACTGATCCAAGCCTTGTGTTGGGGGAAGGCAGAGTAACTTCTTCTGGCAGCAGTCAGTGTTCTATCAGTCCTTTTGTGGAGGGATAATTTCATGCACATAAAGCATCCCCTCAGTTGGCCTGGATTTGCCCTGTGTGCTGGATCATTAGAAAATAATATCTTTTTCTTTCCAGAGGACCGAAGGTTCCGTAACACCCAGTCAAGCTCAAACTTGCCACCAACGTGTAAGTTTACAGAATACTTAGGTTGTAAGTGGAGGTATTTGATAGCATTTCTTTTATCATTTTGGATCAAGATAGTTGACAATTGTGACAGATACAGAGACCTTGATGGCACAGAAGATTAACCAGCGGTGCATTCACAATCATAATATATGTATAGGCAGTCAAATGGCCATACAGAGACTTGCACAATTAGTTAGAAACCAGATTGTGGCATTCTTGCATTTGGCCCTCCCACAGGTTTTCTGAAGACTCCTGTTCCTCAAGGAGAAGGAAACTGGTTTAATTTTCAAAGCCTAACACCTCAGCAAATCAATTTCAGGAACTTCTAAGCCACAAAAACTGAGAAACATGCAATCTGTACCACAGTATAAATTAGTGGAGCACCCTTGGTGTAGGGAATGTTTTCCAGGTTTATGTTCAAAACTGTCTACATTGGTAACTTTCAGTTTTGTGGGACATAGATTACATCACAGTGATTACTTCCACTGTTGAAACATTAGCTGACATACTTTGAGTATGGCACTTGCTAATTTTTGTACTGCCAGAAACATTTTAGAGTTCTGTTCATGCTGCCTTCTATATATTTAGAAAAATCTTAATACATTTACATAGCAGCTGAAATGTAATTTTTTTTACTCAAACACTGTTTTTTTTAAAATCTAAGATGACTAACTAGTAATGCAGCTTTTTATTTTTCCTTTCAAAGCCCAGAAGACTTTCCAAAGACTTCTACATTGAAGTTTCTCCTGGCGTCTATTCTATCACAGCAGTCTCAGAGGACATGGTGCAACAAACCCACATAGTAGATGTTAATGCAGGACAAAGTGTTGATTTAACTTTTGTTCTGTGATATTTGTTGTTTCCTGGCAATAGCAGGAATAAAATAAGAGGCTCTTTTTAATGCCTGTAATGAACCATAAATATCTTTTTCTTGTTAGCACTTTAATAGTAACTTCCTCTTTGGGACTCCATTTTTATGGCCTGTATATTTGTTTTCTACTTAAAGCAATTATGTGCAGCCCACTTTGTACGCTGATTTTTATAAATATTTGTACACTGTGTGCCTTTTAAATCCAATTATGTGACTGTGTAATTCCAGATTCTTATGCTCTAAACAATTAAAGATACAATCAGTGGAATAAAATACATGATCAAGCCTTTGTGGTGGCAGCTTCTTTTATATTATCTTCACACAGAACCCTCAAGTCACTGTTGACCATAGCATGATCCATGTGGTATGAATATAAGTGCACATTAGCTTCTGTAGGCTGGCACTGATTTTAGAGCAGCTGGCTCACAAGCCACTCTCCTATCTGTACTTTTACTGGTCTGGTAAAGAAATAAAATGCAAATGAAATTCACTGCCTAGAACCCCGACTCAGAAACATGCTGGAGTACATGTTGGATGTTAAATGTAGGCACAGGAAGTATTGATTCAAGTCCTGTTGCTTTGCCGACCAGGCTAACCCCTGTTCTGAGGGCTGTGGGGTACCCTGAATGATCCTATTTACTGCTGAGCAGCTGCACACTGCAGCTTATGGCCAAGTTCATATGCTTTAAACAGGAGCAGTCCCACTAACAAAAGTCCCTGGATGCTTAACTTTCCCAAGGGTCCAGATTCCACATTTAAAATTAGTGATGTGATCTATATAGATCTGTCATCTTTTTGTAGCTGATGGTATTAAGGTTACAGTTCATTTTCATCAGAATATAAAAATCAGTGGCTTGAATGCTAATCATTTTGTTGTTTGTATCTACAGTAGCAGGTCCTTTAGCCTCTGGCTACTTTCTATTCTGCTTTAATCCTGAAAAAAATATTTTCAGCTGTCAGCTTGTATTGTTTTTCCATCCCTTCTGGCCTTCTACAAACAGAAATTGCTTTGCTGAATTTCTCTGGCTCACTCCAGAGAACTGTAGACAAATGGAAGGTTTATTGGACTCTTGCTGTGCATCTGTTCAGGCTTTCAGTGCTCATACTAACTCATCTGATCTCTTCAGAATTGTAAAGTCAAGTCCAAATAGTTAGGAATTTAATGTAACACCTTGCAGTAAAGAATGAGGGTCCTCAAGTTTGATGTGAGTGAAAATAAAGTTTCTCAGTTATTAAAATTATATAGTCATCCATAAAAATATTCTACTGAGACAGTACCTAAATCAGAGCTTGATTTGCTAAATAAATGTAACACTGATATAGTAGAAGCAGTTTACCTGAAATTTCAGCCCCTGCACTCGATCGGTTGTACATGTACTGAATTCTGGTTGATCATGTCTCTCTCTGCTTTGCTGCAAGTGAGCTCTGATGGGGTCTGTAACATCAGGTTTGTCATCTCCAACACAAGTCGCTTTACATTTGTCATCTGATGCTGCTTTGTATCTTTGTTTTTCTGATGCTGCCAAGCCTTCTTCCTGGAGGACAGAAAACAAATCCCTGAGAAATCTAGCCTAAAAAAAGCATCTGTGTCTTTGTTAACTGCTGCTTTCCTGCCTGTACCTCTGCCTCACACAGCTTTAATAATGGTCTATTTTCTGTGCTAGTACAAACTTTACTGCAGAAACACACAATTGTACAGCAAGAACAAAGGATTTTCAGAAGCTGTTAGGCTTTGAATAAAAACTTTTCTCCTTCAGAAGTTAGAGAAGTTAGGAGGATTTTGTTGACTGCAGTGAGAGGACATCAGCCCCCCAGAGAGCACCTCAGGGAAGCCTGTCCTCTAACGTTACTTGTTTGCTGCTAGCCACTTCTGATGCAGCCTGTATCATATGATAAAACTGCTTCAGCTATCTCGGAGTAGCAATGCATCTTCTGGCTTTAAAATCACCAAGGGCTATTTTACAGGAACAAAAGTATGTCATTATACCCTGTGTTACCACATTACATCCACTACTGTGATTCATGCTGCTGCTTTGGGGCTGGACTGAAACAATTCTGTTTTCTTATTAGTTTTACCAAAAGGCAACTCATGTCACTTCAGTGCACACCTCTGACACTGCTAAGATAGAATTTGCCTGCCTGGAACTCCATACTGGCCTGAAAATTCCTAGGAAATCAATTACAAAGGTGTGTGGTTATGTTATGTAACTATGATTATTTAAACAGTGAAGTAGAACAGAAATAGAAGCTAGGAACCATGCAGTTGATAAGTTGGTAGGCATCTGCTTAAAATGAATGAGTACAATTGTGAGAATACAAGATGTATTCCAGTATATTCTGTGTTCACCAAGACCTGTTATTAATGGATTCATCTCTAAATATGCCAGTTTAGAACATTTCAAGTTTTACTTTGCAGTTGGCTCACAGTAACAAGAGCATGAAGGTACAGAAGAGCTAATATTTGATTCCATGTATATAATTTATTAATTGTAACCCTGATACTCTTGTGCAGAGCACTGTTTCTGTTGATCCTGACATTCTCTTTCATCTTCCCCTTCTTCCTGTAAGATTTTTTCTTCCTCATTTCTGTGCTTGCTTTTTTTAGTATTCATGTTCTGATTATTCTTTTTCAAGTGTTTCTAAAGCACGAGGGAAACCAGGTCTAGAAGCCAGGGTAGTGGTGTTGTTCCTGGCTGTGACACAGTTTGCTTACTCTGTATCCCCCAGCTTCACAGTACGGATCTGCTGTTTAAACTGGTTGCTTTTAGGGAGGGAGTAAAAGAAGAAACTCAGCAAAGACTGTTTTCTAAAGAATCTGCTTTTATCTCTCAGAGACAGAGATTGTGACTATCAGAATTTGAATGGCAGAGCTCAGCACCTTTCCATAGGTTCAACATAGGACTTTATTGGATCAATATCAATGGGCATTTGGCAGGTTTCGGAGTTGAAATCTGCATTACTGAATGCTCACATGGTGACCGACAATTGTTTCCATTTTACCAAGTAGCTTCAACCCTTCCTTAGGGCTTGGGGATTTTTGTTTCGGTTTGATTAATGGGGAACTCTCCTACCTATCATAAAACTGGTGGATGGCCTTAGGAAGAAGTGAAGTTAGAGATAATGTGTTCTTCTTGCCAGGTTCCAGACCATTAACAATAACATTTTTTCTATTCAAACAAACTTCCTGCTTACATAACTACAGGATTAATACAGATTACCTTACCCTCAATGATGGCTTGAAATATTCATCTCTTAGGATTTCTTCCACTGTGAGTAGCCCTCTGGGAGGCTGCTGGATGGTTTCAAACACTGCACTCTGATTGCTTGGGGCCACACTGGACGTGACCCCAGTGGAGATGGCTTTGGATTCCAGCTGGCCCTTTGTGCACGTGCTGCTATGACTTCCAGGTCCTGGGAAGGAGTAAAATTGTATCTAAGGGTGAAACCAGAACTGAAATGGAGAAACATTCATTTCAGAAGAGAGAAAAATGCACTTTAAGCCTGAAAAGAATTCTTTCAAGTTATTCTGCATGGACGAGCTATGCAGGTTAATGAAGAACATTAATATCATGAAAAGCATAGGAAAATGACAGGAAACAGAGAGGAATATCTGTGCTTCCAAATGAAATTAATTGTTCTGGTAGTTTTCCATGGGATGAGTTGCCAAAAGAAGAGCTAGCAGGCCAGATGAGGCAGCAGAAACATTGGGGAGGGGGAAATATTGTATCAGAGACTGATATGCAAATTTACAGTATTAATACCAATAACCTGCAGGCAAAGTGACTGCCCTGCCCAGAAGACTTTTGGTTTTGTTCCCCCTAACAGCTGCTTCCCTGTGGGGTTGTTAAAAGGTACCTGAATTACTGGAACGGGACTTGTGGCTCCTTTTCCAGTATTTCCCCTCAGGTCTTGCAGAATCCTTTAGCCTGGGCTTTTCAAGACAGCTGGAGCCTGTGTTAACTGCACTGTCCCCCACAGTACTATTGATGGGGGGTGGCTTCAGGTCCCACTCTGAATCAGAAGAGGGGAAAGATGTTGCCACAGCTGCATCTTCTCCTTGTTTAGTGCCTTTCAGTTCTAGAAGGCATGGAGAGGGCTCAGTGCTGTCCTCTGCCTCTTCAGATTTGTCCTGAAAGACCAGAGACCTGGAGGGAAGAGGCCACCAGGCAGCAGCACAAGGCTGGCAGCAGCAGATGCACCTCACACAGGCTGACAGACAGCAGATACCATCATCACAGTGGCGGTGGAAATGTGGCCAGCAGGGAGAGCAGAGCAAGCAGTGCTTGGCAAGGCACCATGCAGCACAATCGGGAATCAGGGCTGGCTTAGGACTGCAGGGAAAAATACAAGAGTTAGTGTCCTGACTTTGTCTGGCCTTCACCCTGCTGGTGAAGGGCATGTGGATCATCTCCACAATCCTCTCCCACAGGCTAGGAGGGATCCACAGAGCCACACCACGGGGGAGTTTCACTTGCTTGCCATTCCAGAACTGGACCACGATTTCTTTATCTTCTGAGGCTGTTAAGAGAAAAGTAAGCAGCCATAAGCAGCTGGCCTGCCTAGGCAGTGCACATAGGCAGATCAGGCTTTGCAGCTTTATGCACTCTGGACTCCTGTCAAGCTGCAGAATCAACTCTTACCCATCTCTAACACCTCACCACAATGTCACAGGGGGGGGTGGGCAGCCCAGGCACCATCATTAGAACAACAGGCCTGGCAGCATCTTTCCTCCTGATTTGTCATCATATGAACAAGAAAATGTTGACAGAGTAATTTTTGTTGTTGCTGCCAAAGTTAGCAGTACTGCTCTGAGAATAGTATTTTGGTAAGTCAGTGGAGCTTGACTGTCAGACATGGGAAAAATGAACGAGCTGTTGAAATCTCCTACGTCTGGGTGATAAAATCACCCCCAGATGTACCATTTGGTACAAAAGTGAGCATTTAAGCTCAGATGAATGCTTCCTGAAAGTTGTCTCACTTGTATCCATCATGAAAAGACCACAGTCCTGCACATGGCAGACAGCCTTGCCTAGTTACACCCACGGACACAGATGATTATATTTTTATGGGTCACAACTTCCTTAGGGTCAGACTGGTGATATGACACATAGATATCCATCAGCAGTCCCCTCAGCTCCTGCAAGCTCGGAGCAACACTAAGCTGTGCACTGTTATTTCTCCGGCAGCAGCGCTGTGACAAGAGTTTATCCTCACAGCCTCACTTGTGAGCAATATGAGGAGGAAGAGGACAGCACTTTTCTTACCTCGTAAGGGATCCCTTGTCTCAACGCCCGTGAGGACAGTTCCTGGGCCGTACCTGGACCTGTCTGGCTCCCAGGGTGCCAGCACTCTGTCTCCAGGGAGTAAGGAGTGCTTCATCCCGTTCACATATTCCAGGATGTCATCTTTTGCTGTTTTTTGCACACACACTGGTTGCCTTCCACGTGACACAAGTGGTTTGGCAAACTCTACCAGGAACATGCCTCTTTCACTCTGTTACCAGGAACAAAATAACAATTCCTCTCAAAAACAGTCCATAATGTGCCAGGTAATGAAACTTGCACTAGGAGACCATCCTGTGCCTATTTGACTAGGCCAAAACAAGCCTGAACAGTAGCTAAATAGTGTGTGGTGTTAGTTCAGCATTGAGACATCCAGAAAAGCCTGTGTGAGACTCACAAGAAAGCAGAATGAGTGAAGCATATGTTGAGATTCACTGCCACTAGAATCTCTATTTTCCTTCCCAAGAGAAAAAGCTGTAGACAAGTGTAAGTGGATTTCACAATCCACACTGTGTGTGCTAAGGAACAAGGGACACTGAAGCCATTCAAACCTGTTCTTCAGTCATGCACAGGTCTTTCCTCATTACATACAATACTAGCTCCACTTCTTGGGGGGATTGTTGGGAATTTTTATTTTCTTTTATATCAAGGTCTGTCAAGAGGCATTCCATCAACAAAGAGACAAGGTACTTCCCTGTTCTTGAGAAAGAATAGGCGCTTCTCTTGTTTTAAGTTTGAAGTGCTAACAAACCAATGAATTAAAGCTTTCACTGGCATTTCTGGAAAGCCCCTGAGCCATTGGTCTGTGGCTGCCTCAAGCTGGACGTGTGTACATAAAACACAAACCCTTTTCCTATGCTATTGATCGCCCTGTGTGTACCCACAACAGCAGCACTCGGGCTGGCTGAGCATGGCTCAGTGCCCAGGGCGAGCACAAGCACAGGGCTGCTCAAGCACCTGCTGTCCTGGTGATCTGCTGTCTAATCTCATCAGCTGAACCAAAAACTGCTACCCTGAACTCAGGTGGTGTAGGAGGACTGCTCCCTATTACACATGCCCACAAGTACCACACAGCAACAATCACTCACCTCTACCTCCTCTTTTACTGTACCAGAGTAATAAAATCCATCTTGTTCTCCTCTCACCAGCACAGGCACATTGCTGTCAATGCCCCCTGATCCCCCCAATCTCTTCCATGCTGGGCCAGGGGAGGTGAGGCTGTGGCTAATCCATGGGCACCTCGAAGAAAAGAAAATGGGTCAGCCCTGAAAGAAATAGATTCTGTAGGTCATGAAAAAATAATCTTGTAAGATTTAAGAACTGGGACACTCCACCTCATTTTGTAGCACTCCCACAGGCCAAAACGTGTGGGAAGAAACAGAAAACTCGCTTGTGATGGAATAATTCCTTGGTCTTGGGAAAATACATTAGTGCCTGCTTTTACTCAGATCTCTTTGGTTTAGGGTTTTCAGGAAGTGAGCCAGAGGAATGCTGGAATCCTGGGCAGCAGTACCTGCACCATCCCCTTTGCTGTTTAGCTGGCCAGACAATGCAACCCTTCAGATCAGGAGAAAGGATTCATCTCCAGCACCGAGCACAGCGTAGGAGCACTCCAGAGTGCTGGAGCTGATGGTTTACACTGGAGCATGCAGGGAACAGCCAAGGAGAGAAGTAAACAACAAAGCTGCTCATTGATGACAGGTTCTAGTTCAAAACTGGGAAAATAATCCCCTGTCACAAAGCGTTAGAAACATTTCATGTGAGATGGCTGCTAATGTAAGATGCTTTTATTTTTCTAAATAATATTATAGGAATGTTTCTTTGATAGGAGACTGACTCAGGCTTTGCTCTTCATAATCTCCAAGGTAGCATACTACTTTAGTTAATACATCTAAAAAACTGCCAGTGCAGGGGTGGGAAAGCTCAAATGATGTTCAAGCTGCTAATTTATTAATCTGAAACACCAGCCTGGTTTATCCTATTCAATATCATGGAAAAAAACAAATCACACACTCAAACAGGAACTTGGTTTTACCTCTGGGGGGTGAGTGGCTCAGCAATCCAGGCAGGATATACTACAAAAGAGCTCCTGCAGCAGGGTTTAACTGTAGATATGACACAGGAACACAAGAACTGGTCCAGAGCTGGCCTCACACTGCAATACCTGTGACCCCTGGGCAGGGACCCTCCCAAACAAGCCATTCTTGGAAAAGCTGCTACCTGCAGGACTCAGCAGCAATCTGTTGGAAAAAAAAAGAGACAATGTATTGACATTTCTAACATGTGCAAGTGCCGCCTGGTGTATCTCAAAAACCCAGTAATTTTAGTTGTTTATTTCTGCTTGAAAACAGTGAATTCAAAATATTCAGACTGACATTTGGCCAGATGAGCCCTCATCACTGACTTCAGTGATCTTCGCTCACACAAATCCTAACCCAGCAGAGGGGCAGAAGCACCCAAGGAAACTATAAACGCTGTGAAAATCCCCAGGAAAAGAATAACTTTCACCTCCCTCCAAAATTTGTTTCCCTCTGTAAAACCCAGCTCTCTTTTATTATACCTACGCTCTCCTTTAAAGCTTTCTTGTACACAGACCCAGCCAAATCTTCCCTGTTTTACAAGCTGAGACAGAAATTACAGCTGAAGTTGACAAGCTGAGTAAATGTGACAGGTTTTGAACTTGATGGTAGATTACATTTTCCTGTTATTTATTTATAATGATGTATTAGGAGGAAATATTTTGATCTTTCAGCTGTCCTGTCACGTTTTATTAACAGTAGGATTATGGCTTGCAACAAGAAAGAATGAGATGCTCAGATGTGACAAGTGAAAACTATTCAGAGGCTGTCACAGTAAGATCAATGATGTGATGCTATCTCTGGTAATTTCAAAAGATGTAGCAGACAAGCTTCCATTAATTTTTTTCTTTTTAAATATTGCTTAGAAACATTTAGGATAAAATTTGCATGGAAATTTAACCACATATAAATCTTAAGTGCTTAATTTATTTTACAAAATGCAGTTTAAGCACTCATGTTTAGATTATATTTTGTCTCTTATCTAAGAAATAGAATCTGGAAGTCTTTTTTATGGAGACTCCCAGATATATGTAATTTCAGAAAATGAATACAGCAAACCCAGCAAGAAGAGGGGATTAACTGCTGCAAAATCCATCTTTAAGTCAGCAAATCAACACAATATATCCACTTGTTTCACAACTGCATAAACTCCCATTATAAACAAAACAAGATGGAATCAGTAATAAGTTGCATAGAAAGGCAACTATCGCTTCTACATTAAAGTCCATTTTAACACCATTCAGCTGAGACTAGGGACCCCTATTTCTTCGCAAAACTGTGCACCGACAAAGGCAATTATGCTGTTTTTTCTGGATAACTTCAAGTACTTTGACATAGCAGTATTTCAGACTTACCAGCTATTGGTAACACATCTGGTCCATCTGGATGTAGAATGAATGTAGAAATCTCACCCTTTTGCCTGTTGGACACAGGAAGCTTTTTGCTGCCAGTGTTTCCCAGTTGCTATGGGGGTTGCCACAGTTGTCACTCCCAGGATTGGACATCCTGACCTTACTGGTTAAAATCCCGTGGAGTGTGACTTCAGGGAGGACCATTTGACTGCCACACATATGCTCAGTTTTCAACTCCCTATGGATCTACTGCACTGCAGGACTGCAGGGGCAGAAAAGGCATTTTAAGAGAGCTCAGTGTCCTCTACGCTTCTGCCTATGATTGCAGGGCAAAAAGACAACATCAAAGTTAAAGTTCAGATTAAGGGGGGGGAAAAAAGCTTACCACCACCACAGGGTGTGACAAATAAATTGGTTTGAAATGTACATACAATGGCTGAAGCTGAGACAAACCAAGGTTAAATCACTTTACAACTTTCTCCTTTCACAGTAAGGGGAAGGATTCATGAATTCTACCCCTCTCTGACAAAGTGCCTATCAAAAATGAGTCATATTATAATGCAGAAATCTACCTGTTAATCTCTGCTGTGATCCCTGATTTTCATCTCCTCCCTAAAAGAAAGACAAAGAGTTGACATTTATGGGTTGATATTTTGTTTGGTTGGGTTTGTTTGTGGTTTTTTGGGAGGGGGGAGGTGCTTGGAATACTTATCTGCCATTTGTAGGCATGTTTCAATTCACTGCTATAAAAACAATGTAGCAGGGTGGGGTGGCTTCAGTTAGGGATGACACATCACTGAGGAAGGCTGTGACCATTTTTTGGTACATTCTGCAGCACAGCCAGCCTACAAGCTCTCATGCAGTCAGCAGAATTGTTTGGTATCAATAATTCCCTTACACAGAGTAAATGTTAAGGACACTTCACCAGTCACAAGCTAAACTCTTTTCATCATCTTCACAGTTCTAATGGCTAACACTTAATTGAAACCATCACCAGTACAGAGGAACAGACTGGGAGACTTGGGAACACCACTCCAGATCTCAACAATTATCAGTCAAAGTCCCAAAAAATTTCTACTGCAGGATTATTTTTATACCCATGGCCAAAATCTTGCCACAACTCTTTACACTGCATATTGTGTAATTTTTAAGGGCACTGACATCTGTAGAAGAATCTAATTTTCAACAGAAATTAGGCAAAGTCAAAAGTTTTCAATGTGATTACAATATTCACTAATACGAAAATGATGGAACAGCACTTGCAAAATTTTATGCTCTTCCTATGTTTAGTAACTCTGCTTCAGATAGCTCCTACCCTACTCTATTTTTCTCCCTTTTAAATTAAATTACCCTTTCCGTTGGCATCTACCAACACTCCTTGGAACCTTTAAAAAGGTATTTTAAAAGAAACACTGGCAATTAGACTGAATATTTTAAGAAAGTGCATGTGAAAGTAAACCAATAACATTACAGAAAATCAAAAGCATATCAGTCCTGTAAGTAGAAAGATTTTATTTTAAAGCATGCAGGTTGTGATGATACATACAGTTACTTCACACATATAGGTGTAACATTTTTAGCTTGGTGACAAATTTAGAAATGCGTTCTGATTTTCATGAATTAACTTAGGTCATTCAGCTGAGATTTTCCCAGTTGTCTTTCTCATATCTAAGTGTAGTTACTATCTGTAGCATTAAAGCTCTTGTGTGGGCTGATACTGACGTGTTCCACGACCTGCTCCTAAGAAGTGCCAGGAACATGCACATCATTAACATAGTGGCTACTACATTCCCAGACAGGATACCTTTGGCTTGCTTTGGAACACTTTAGATCGTCTTCAAAAACGGGGTTTGTTTGTTAGTGGCTTTAGGTGCTTGGTTTGGCTCTGTGACACCTTTTCCTGCCACCACAGAATCAGTGCACAGCACAGACTGTAGGTGCCTGATGTATTTTATAGCAGCACGGAGGGTCTCCACTTTGCTGAGCCGCTTCTCCAAGTATTCCTTGGGCAGGTGGTGCCTCAGCTTGGCATAGCCTTCATTGACACACTTAACACGCTGCCTTTCCCTCTCATTCCTCTTCCGGATGAAAGCTGACCCATAGGAGTACTCACTTCTGTGGAAACTGGAATGGGGCATTTGGTAGGGAAAGGTGCAGGGCTCACTGTAGAAGGTTTCTGTGATGAGATGCTCAGACATGAAAGGAAGGAATGACAAATCTTCAGAGCAAGGGACCTGGTTTGGTGTTTCTGGGTACACGTGAAACGTGACCACTGGGTCTGGACAGAAAGGCCTTGCCAGCTGTATGTGCTGAGCCTCAGCACAGATGAGGTTACAGTAGCTCTTGCCATCCATCAGGTTCTGCATTTAACCTAGAAACACATAATTACATAATACTTTAAACAACTCACACTGAACAGTAAAAAATACTCACCTGGACTTACCAACACTTGGCCTTGCTGGCATTTGCCAGAAGAGATTTTGTAATGCATTTGTGACATTTCAGAACGGTGCTGGAAGATTAGGTAGAACAGACAATGTCCCATTTGAAAAGTACAAGAAAGTGCAAGTCAGTCAAACTGATTAAATTAATACACAATAGATATTAATAAAGCTACCAAAGTTTCCTAAAGGAAACTGCAAGCAGTCTCCTTTCACCTCAGCTTTAGAAATTAAGAGAATCTACCTACATGTACTCCACATAGGTCTAGCTTGCTCCAAATCCACCAAAACTTACATGTCTACACACACCAAACAAAGCAGACCAACATCTGAAGCATTCTTCCCACCCCCTTCCCCTCCCTGAAAAAAACTGAATCTACAATTCCAGTAAAAGACTCCCTATTCATAACAAAGAGCCTTCAAAGACAAATTACTTTTCTCTCTATTCATTTGATGTCTCATTCAATATATCATCTTAATTAGATGAAAAACTTGTGCAGAGAACAGACCTCAATCTTAATTCTGTGTCTGTCAGGTATTACATCTACTCATACAAATGTTTACAAGAAGCTTAGAGAATTTAGATAGATGAGAGAATTTCTACTAAATCTAACAACATCTCCTTGGGTCCTCACACTGCATCTGCACTCACCTGCAGATTCAACACAGACATGAAATACTAAAAACAATCCTACTGCTAGAGGGTTATGAAATAAACAATTCATTAAAGGAAAAATTCATGTCCTAGTAATCCAAAGAAAGGATGGCACACAGTTGGTGGGGTACGGCTAGAAACCTCTAAGTTAGACTGGCCTACTCATAACCTCTCTTCAGAGCATTACAGCAGGTGTAACTACTCAAATCACCCTTATGTATTTATTATAAAGATAATCTTGCAGTGCTTTGTAAGAAGCTCCATTATAGTGCCTTCCCAATATCATTATTCAAACAGCTAAACATCAGCCCAAGTGCTGAGAATGTAATGACTATTACCTAATGGCTACTTAAAATACATTTGAAATAACCAGTTAATTTTTAAAGAATCACTGTAAGCCATCCTCACAGACTGCAAGCAATACTTGTCTACCCAGAACTGATCCAAAAATGCTCTTACTCTCCATCCACTTGTACATCTATACAATGCTGTCTAAAGCACTCAGGTTCTATTACATCCTCTAAAATGGAAACCACACACCTGAACATTAAACTAGGTTTCTAGAAACTTCTGGATTCCACACTCATAGAAATCTGGCAAAGCTTCAAATGTTCAAATCACGGTTCCATAATGTAAAAGGGATCCCCTTAACCCTTCACAAGGATATGGGGATAATGTAATGTTTTCTGACTTCATACCTGCCACATTTAGATAGAGAATTTTTATTTTGTATGGACCTATTCTCACAACATACTCTATGAAAATGCCTCTGTAATGCAGAGTTGTCTCTTTTTCTAATGCACATAGATTTCACAACAGAAATCCTATGAGTGAAGAATTCATTTATAGCTGTTAGGCATGAGTGAAAGTCACATGCATCTTAAACAGGTACGTCTGTAGGTAGGCTAAAAGCATGAACACACATCCATTTCATATCAATATGCATGCAAAAATTCAGAGGTGAATATACACTCTTCATAAAATGAAAATAATAGACAGTCAACTCTCCCTTTTCTACTTACACAGGTTGGGTTATTGCCTAAAGATGTTCTACTGCTAACTTAAAAACACTGAGGAAGAAAAGTCTGCTACATAGCAAAAAAAAATTAAAAAATTATAGCACAACATCAGAGCAAGAAACCAAAACCAACACAACCCCTCAAGAAGAGATAATTGCAGTATTTGTTGCTTAGTACTGACACTTCTGCTGTGTAACAGCATCGCCTAAGTTACCTGCTGCCTCAACACCTGCACAAAGTGCAAAATGCAAGTGTTAGGAACATCTTCCTGCTTAGACTAGAGACTTACCAATCTTCAGATGAAAGCAAAATCCAGGGAAACAAGATGTGCTATCTTAAGAGTGATGAATACCTGAAAATATCTGAATGATATTAAAAAAGAAAATAAAGAAGTTAATGTTCCATTTTTCTTACACCTTATTAAACAAGAGATCATATTAAACAGGATTCATTAAAAAGCTATGCAAACACAGTCAGTGAATGGCTGGTAGAAGGGATTTACAAGAACATTGATATTCAGTGAAGATCTGTGGCTAGATACAGCAACATACAAGTCTCTTACCTGAATTATGTAGCTTGTTCCACTGAGTCAATGACTGCTGCAATTTATAGTCAATTGACAACATGCAAAGTAGCTTACAGTTAGATCTGCTCATTTCTGGTTGGGCTTTTCCACCCACACCACAGCTATGATGGCAACAAAACTTGGCATCACGGGCTAGAAATTTTGAAACTGTAATTGAACACATGCAGATTACCTGAAAAAGTAATCAGGAATGTGGTTTGTTCACTTCCTGTCTGCCTTCTGTTGCAGTATTACAGTATAGTAATGAAAATATTCACTAGTATTTTTACTTACCGGCATTTTGTGCTTTAGTCTCTAAATATAACAAAATCAGCTACAAATTAGGTAAATATTCAACATCACGGCGTAACAAAAAAACCCTAATTTTCATAGCTTCATTTTAAACACAGAAAAACAGCATTTATTTAGCAATTTCTCTCCACTAGATTTCTCTCCACTAGGGGTGAGGACACATATTATTAGTTAGCTTAATGTCTTTAGATTTAATCATTATACTTGTAGTTTTGGGAAATTCTCTTAGTGTTAAGTATAACACCATATAAAAGGTGAATATATATGTAAGAGACAAGACTTTAAAACAATGAGCAAACAGCAGCAAGGCAAATTTTGCTGAAAAAGAGAAATGGTATGGAATCTATAATGCAATGAATACATGTACATAGGTGCTACATACATCAGTTATATAGGTGTCCAGTTGTACAGGTGCAAGGAAATAGGACACCTGTCTTCAAAATGCCTTCATTTTATGGGACTGAAACTTAAGACTACCTCACTAGCTGGCCCTTATATCAATCAAAGTGTAAGCACACAAAAACATCCAAAAGCAAACCAGTTTAGCTCAAAACTTTCAGAGGACACTGTAAAATTAGAAACACTTGTACTACCAAAACAGGTACATACAGTCAGTCCTGCTTCTTGTCACCGTCATCCACCAAGGAAAGATTCACCTTCTGCCGGCCCTGTGTGGGGCCACAGAGCTGTATCCTGCATCCCCCTTCCCACGCCAGCTTCAGGCCTCATGGGAAAGGCAGCCAAGAGGTAGAACATCCCCCAGGACTGGGAGACAGGGAGATACTCAACAAACAAGGCATGTATTCAACAAAGAGGTTGCATTATCCTTCTTTAGGGGACCTGAAGTACATTCAGTGTCATAACCAGCACCAAGTGAACAACACCAAGTGAGCAACATCCCACTCATCAGGGCAATATTGAACACAAAAGCTGAACCCAAGCCTGAATTTATTTTTCTTCTCCTGTCAATCCTTGTGCAATTTTTTTTCATTTAAAGCAAGAATTCTCTGCATCCACCAATTCATCACCTGCTTTAAATCCCTCCCAATTAACTCACTTTTGAAAGTCTCCAGGACTGACATGAAAACGAAGTTTGGTATCTGCAAGAGTTCAGTCAGTGCAGATGTTGTTATGGGTTTGCAGCTGTATTTGCAGCCCTGACGAGGCAGATCTATGAGCAGAGGTACAGTCTGTCCCCCAGGCATGGCCTAAGCAAGCCAAACCTGCACCCAGAAACAGAGTACTCTTCCGTGTACCACATCCTTCGACACTGGAACTGAAAACTGTCAGACAAGAATGTAACTACATATGCACAGCTACATCTGAGTCAGGGACTAAAAACTTTTTCCAATTAGCAATTTGATGAGCTTTTCTTTACCTAATCACTGAACAAGTGCATATTTCTACTCTGAAGCACTTTTAGAGAAGTGCTTTTATAGATGGATTTTACATGCAGCATAATGAGGGAGAAAAATGATGACAAACTGATAATGCAGATCCATTTTTCAAAAATCAGTTTTATCTTTAATCATTACATTCCAAAGGAAATATATGAAAGTTAGTCATCTAGCAACTGTATACCCTCTGAAGAGAGATGAGTACAGAGTCACGGATAAAAAAATACACCTAACTCCAAAGATGACAGGTGCTAGAGAAAGTATGTGCCTTACACCATCAATCCAGACAAATGCAGGAAGATTTTCATAATAAATATTTCATTGTATACTAACTCCTGAGACCTTACCCATGAAAAGAAAGGGAAAGATTTTTTTTAAGAGCTATCATATACCTACAATATATTAAGCTATTAAAGCAAAATGGAACAAAATGTCAACACTGTCTTGAATGTGCACTGCATTTGAATTTATCTACATCACAGTACTTGAAATATGCAGCTCCAGGAGTCAGTGTCCACGTATGTTTTGCCTTAAATCTGCAGACATCACTTGCCATACAAGCATCTTGAAGGTACGAGTGCAAGAAACCAAATGATGAACACAGCCAGCAGGGTTTCATTCTCTGAGACCAAAACTACACTGCAAGACTTCGATTTCCAGTACCTAGCATCAATCAGCAGAAAATCAAAGTATATTTACAAAAGGTCTTTACATAAAGTGATTAGTGAATTGTAAGTAATTACTGTGTTCCCAGGTACTTTTTAACCACATAAATAGTAGAGAGAAATATATAGTTAAAAACCACCATAAAGTCACAACTGTAAATAATGTACCACAGTGGCAACCCAAGGTATCTTAGGGTTTTTTTTCCTTTTCAGTTTTGTTAGTAAAAGCCATTTGAAAACATAAAGATTTAAGCTTTTGGTTACCTAATCTTTTTAAACCGCTTCCACTCCAGTACATTCCTTCAAAGTTCAAATACCTTTTTTATTTTTTTTTTTTTAATCAATAACAAATCATTCAAGAAAACTCTTCTGAATTGGCAGGATCAGGAAGACATATGTCAGCTCTTTCCACTAGTCCACATCCCTGGAGTTACTTCCCTGAGCCCCAATTAGCTCAGCACAACATGACGGTCAAAGACAGATTTGCGCTGCTCCTGGACCTGTAACTTCCAGCGCTGCTGGGCATATTCCACTTTGTTCAGCACGTTGGCGCGGCTCCGCGAACGAGCCAGCACATCGTGGGCGTTGGCGAAAGGCTGGTGGTCCTGCAACGGCAAAAATCCAGAGTTACACCTCAGCAATTGCAGCTACAAGAGTCTTTCGTGTCATTACATCCCACAGGATGAGGGGTTTGGTTTGGTTTCGTCCTTTTTTTAAGGTCAAAGGGATGTTCCAACAAGCTGGTCAGTAACAATGACCAAGCAAGTTTCTGAATTGCTGGAACTTCAATTTCTCATTCACAGGAACTTCCACAGGTTTCCCAAATAGAGACATTTCACTGTACTGTCAATTATCTGCTGCCCAGAGACATCATGGTGAGCTGCAGGATCGGATCTGTCTTGCATCCATTAGCAGCTGTAGGGACAGCAGCCCAGAGCAGACCCAGGCACTCCATGGTGAATGCACTTCACAATTGAATTAGAGTCAGTTCTCTGCCAGCTCCTGGCCATTTCCTGCCAGGTAGTTCAGGATGTTCACACACAGCTTCTATATCAAACCAACACACTCTGATGTTTACCAAACTAAGCCTATTGTGCTGAGCTGACTGAAGGCACAGTGTCAATACAGCTGTTTAAGTGACAGAGCTCAACAAGAACTGAGTGCTTGTTTAACATTTACTCTATCTGTTTCCTAACAGTACCTGCAAGGTTTTATTTTCTGCTAGTAAATATAGCCAAGTTATAAACAGTGAGAGCTGGAACCGAACTTCTCATTTGGCTATCAAACTGTTCGGATGAAGTCATGCTGCTAAAGCTATGTCAGAAAGCATCGTATCTACAATGCATAATAAAAAATAATATAGTTGTGTCCTACATTAAATAACTGCCTTTTTGTATGCCTAAATTTCATATTCCTTTTTTCAGAACACTTTTAAAGACACTTACATTAATGGATACTTTATTTGTGATATGACTGTAGAGCAGCTCAATGACAATTCTCAGCTTCACAGAGATTATAATTCATGATACTATTGAAATGATTGCTCCAAGTCCCAAAGCCACAATGAGCACTAAAAAAACGTGCTCAGAGAGAACAAGAGACAATCCCTGATCAAAAGAGCTACCATCTCACCATAGAAGTTATACAATTGGATATACCTAGAATGGGCACCTAATGGGTGACAGATCACTTCATTCACAGGGGAAAAAAAAAAAAGAATTCACAATAGCAACACATGGTTTTCTACTGTAAAACACATGGTGGAAGAACACAGGACAGTCTAGATGGTACTGGCCTTCCTGACAAACAAGAATCTCAGCTCAAAGGCTAGTTACTGTCAATTTCTATGTAGACAATAAGGGGAAAAATTAATTTAAGAAGAAAGAGGAATAAGGAAGTGACTTATATCCATCAGTTGCCACTGTCATCAATGGGAAACAAGAAAGAGTGAACACACTGCCTTGAAATTCAGCCACAAAAACAATGGACATGGTATTTTTGAAGCGTGATGAGAATACCTCAAGAACATGCAAGAGGGAAGGCAAGGATGGGGATAATTTGTAAGGGACCTTAAATTACGTTAAGTTCACAGAACAGCTACAGCAAAACCTGACATTGGTTAAGACACATCCAGGCTTTAAGGTAAATTCATTCAGAGTTCAGTCAGCCTGAACTCAGCCGTGGGACTTATTTCACTTCTTCCACCTACAATCAAAAGCATAACTCAGATTTGGAGGCATTAAGATAATTTATCTAAGGTATAAATTTATCTGAGGTATAGCATACAGTGCAAGCTTACTTAATTCAAGTGGGAACTGCCCAATTTGCTGTAAGAATGCAAACAGAGGAAGAGTCATTCAAATACCTCCTTTCAAAAAAAAAGCCAAAACCAAAACCAAAACAAAAAAAAAAAAACCCAAACCAACAAACCAAAACCAAACCCAAACCAACAAATCCTCCAAGAAGTCACTGGGAAAATCTTGCACTGTCAATAGAAGGACAGTTGAAATATATCTACATGTAATAAACAGGGAAGTTCAGAAACTGTGGGACATAATCATCAGCCATCTTCACTTAAAAAGGTGTTTCTGCTTGGCAAGGGGATAATTAAGTATTCAAAATAAAGCATTTTCCTAGATAATAGTTTTTACCAGCTATACTTTATGTACCTTGATTTCACAACAAAAATATCTGATTGTTACCCAGTGGTAGAGACTGGAAAGGCCAGTAATGACAGGAAACTGTGTCACTAATGGACTACTCCCCTTTTCCCAAAAGAGGCTCTCCTGACCTGTTGGAATACACTGTCACATTTTGATTTCTAGCTGTAATATTGAGAAATTATTTCAGCACCCATCACTGTTTTGCTTCCCTATAGCAATTTCTTCTTGAAGTTGTAGCAGCAAGAAAGTCAACCTTGAACAATAAAAGATGCAACACCAGTACTTATTTTTTGTAGAGAGCAATCTAATCAGTAAGCAGTTTGCATAAAAATGATCACTAGCAAGACTCTGGATCATTAACACTTAAGAAGTTGTACTCCTATATATGCTTACCTCCATTCCTGTACCATTTCTTCTCTGTGAAAACAATCTGTGCCTAGAACTGGTGTAACTGAAGCAGTTCTCATCTTACTACTTTCTAGCCCAGTGAAAAATGAAAGAGTGGCTTCACAGAAGTCATCACACAGCTTTGTTTTCCTCTCCCAGCAGGAAAAGCATTTATACTCCCTGACAAAAAAAGCTGCTCATCCCAAATAACTATTTAACAACTAACCATCCCAATCTTTATGCTAACCAAAAGCACAAAGGCTCTGGTGAACTCACCCCAATGTCTTCATCACTTTGTATGAGCTGTGAATGTCCAAGGAGACGCCTCTTCAGTATAGGTTCCACCAGGGTAAGGTACACCATGTACAGAAGTAGTAGGCCCAAAATAGACAGGTATATGATGATTGTCACCTATATAATGCAAGCACAGTTTATGCCAAGATTGTGACATTTCCCCCATAGCCTCACAACAGGCAGCAAGGACCAAAAGAAGAGTACAGGCAAAGTTTGATCTTTGGCAGTGTCACCAGATGACTTAAAACCCAGAGAGAGAGAAAAACCAACAAACTACAACATGGTATTAAAAGGGTTTGGGGCAGCTTGAAACAGTGAGACCTTGCAAAGAATCTTATGCTATCCCTCTTAAAACAATTCAGTGTTATAAATCTCACTTCAACCGAGACAATTGCTCAGTACGGCTATTAAACTGGAGTGACAAATTTGGGGTGTCACCCAATGATCTGCCATTCTCTAGCACAGATCTGCATTCAGACACCAAGCAAAATGGGAAGACAAAACAAAATACCAAACTTCTAAAATCCCAAGGTAAAGTAGTCTGTGTTGTCAAAAACCAAAAGATATACTGCAGTATATTCACACCAGTCCAGGCCTCAATGGCTCCAATGGGACAAGAATGTGAAGAACACAGAAAACATATGTTAGAACAAACATGGATAAAGAAAATTTATAGTAAGCAAGTAAGGCAGCTGAGTAATGAGAGGTCCTCTGAAATAATAAAGAAAACAAAGCCCAAAGCTTGACAAGATGTCTTAGAACACTCAGAATTTTAGCAAGGTGAAAAGTCTGATCTCAAAAGTAGAGATCTTCAATAAAGGGTCTCTGAAGCTACTTCTTCAGCTAAAGTTTGATGCTATTGTTACTGTTCAAAACAGTGAACAACTACTACAAAAAAGTTACATTTTAAGCTGCCTTAGAAAAGTTTTCCCTTTAAAAGTAGTATTTCTCTAAAAGACAACAGACATATTTACTGTGCCTACCTTAATTGTGACAGAGCTTCTCTCCTCATATTTGCACTCACAGCGTAAACAATATGCTTCTACATCGGGTCCGGGGACAGGCATGGGCTCCACCACATGGAGACAGTCACTGAGGATACACAGAAACTGCCCAGTCAGTTTTGAGCTGGCTTTAGCTGGGCTGCTCCACTCTGCTGCAGGAGCTGAGAAGCCACCTTTGCTTAAGCGCAGTTGTTCTAAACTGCACGTATAAATAAATCACTACGCCACAGTTATTTCACTTAAACAAGAAATTCAGCTACTGACAAGCTGCTAAACAGGTTTTAAGATCTTTCTAACTTAATACAGTGTTTTCATTTTTCAGTGAAAGTATTACAGCTGTTAGCAGAACAAGTCCAAGGATAAGAACCCAGCACAAATGCATCATTTGACATTGATACCATGGATAAAAGTAAATTTCAGCTATTAATTCCACTTCTTTCTTTACCATATTCAAAAGAGTCTTATTTCATCCTTTCACTATCTGAAGGGAGATTAGCCTCGCTTTTGACATTCATGAACTGAATTTCTTTTTTCTTGCCACCACAAGGTACAGGCATTAAAAAAAAAAGGAAGTCAGATGAGTTGTTCCTCTAAGCAACAAGATAGTGAATATAGAGCATTCAGCTTTCAGCAAAGGCATTTGACTTAAAAGATTACCACATGTAAGTCAGTCCCCTGTGGAAAAGCATGGCTGACAATATTATGGGCACTCTACACCACAGCACTAAAATCCAGCTGCTATGAGACAACTGCTTCCAACAACAACTTACGTAATGTTGGTCTTTCTGCTGACTCAGGCTGCTTATTCAGAGTTCAGACCCCCAGGGTCCCTACAGAGCACTGACAGAACTAAAATCCTGTTTCATCTTTCTCCTGGTTGCCTCAGCGTCAGCACAGTCAGCAGCAGGTAGTGAAACAAAAGGCCTGAAGTGACAGCAGCAGCCTGGGACTCAACACTCTACTGGGCTAAATTACAGGCTGCAAACACACAGCCAGGCACCAGCTCATCTCTTCTGTCTTCTTTATATTTCTTCTTCATAATTGCAACTGCTGAGTGCCACCTCACGACCTCTGGAGGCGAGGGTTTATTTTTCTCATTTATGTGGAAGCAGAACTACATTCTTCTGTGTGGAAGAATGCAGCATTCAAGCTACAAAAATCAAAAATGCATGCAAGGTACAATCTGTGTGATTGCTGTTCCTATGACTGAAAGCTTGCTTCAATACACTGCACAAGTATAGAAAAAATCTTCTGTATGTTCCTTAAATACAGTAGGAACTCTATTACTGAGAAGATTAAAAAATATTAATATCAGCATTTTTTTTCTCCAAGTCAGCACTTCAAGTTCCTAGAAAATGCAAAATCTACTGTAACCTCAAAAAACTCCAGAAACAACAGCTCTTACATGATGGCATGGGTTTCAGGAGCACAGCAAGCAAAGACAATACTCCCAAGTCCCAGTTCCAGGCCCATGCTTCCTTGTCTTTACACCATTTCAAATCACTGGATTCAAAATACACCACTTTTTTTCCTCTTCTACTACTTCCAAGTCTAAATAACTAACTAAAGATGCAAGCAAGCAAACCAAAACAGAAGACAGGGCAAAAACTATGGGTTTCAAGCCTTGTTCCTTGTCAAAGCTGAATTCTGGAGTACTTTTGAAAGAAAAACTCCAGTAAGTTATGAATGAGACGTACTTTCTCCTGGCACCACCATAGGAGATTCACATACAATCACTACAGAACAAGTCTTTAACCAGTAAAACTTATTATCATTTTGTATGTGCCACACATACTCACCAGTCTTTCTGTGAAACATTTTTGTTGTAAATATGGCCTGAATGGTCCTTGTAAGGAGGGCAGATGCATTTACACCGGACATCCTCAGAATTCTAAAAGTAAAGCAAACAACATGCTTGGAACAAATTATCATCAGTTACGACAGTAGTTATATTATCAGGGGAACAGAAAGCACTCTTCACATAATACATGGAATATTAAATATAAACTGCTTGCAAGTATCTCTGAACAGCCTTACTCAGGATTTCCTACAAGTTTAAGAGAAATCCTTCAAAATTATTAAGCAAATAGAGCAATTTGTCAAGTAACACTATTATTTGAGATAGAAACATATTGTTCTTGAGGAAAATAATTGAGTTTAAGCTCATTCTTCTTTTTAAGAAAAAACAGGCAGAAATTGCTGATGTTGATTACTCATCTATTCACCTTATGAGGACAAGTGCTTAACAGACACAGTGATGAAGCTTGAAATGAATGAAAGAATAGTAAACTTATTTTACCAAATAAGAGACTAAGAATAAACGTGGCTTATCTGAAGTTCAAGGCAATTTCTAGTGGCATTACAAAAGAATAATCAAGTCAAAGCAATACTAAGTGGGCATAGGTCATTTGGAAAACATTGACTGCACTATCACAGAATCACAGGAAGGTTTGGATTGGAAGGGACCTTAAAGATGATCCAGTTCCAACCCCAGTGCCACAGGCAGGAACACCTTCCACTGAATCAGGTTGCTCAAAGCCTCATCCAACCTGGCCTTGAATATTTCCAGAGTTGAGGTATCCACAGCTTCTCTGAGCAACCTGTGACAGTGCCTTATCACCCTCACAGCAAAGAATTTCTTCCTAGTATCTCATCTAAACCTACTCTCTTACAGTTTAAAGCCATTCCCCCCTTGTCCTAACACTACATGCCCACGTAATCAGTTCTTCTCAGTCTCTCTGACAGCTCCTTTCCGGTACCAGAAGGCTGCAATTAGGTCACCCCGGAGCCTCCTCTTCTCCAGGCTAAACAATCCCAATTGCCTCAGCCTTTCCTCACAGGTGCTCCACCCCTGTGATCATCTGTCATGGCCTGTCTGGACTGACTCCAACAGGTCCATGTCCTTCCTGTGCCGGGGACCCCAGAGCTGGATGCAGCACTGCAGGTGGGGTCTCAGGAGAGCGGAGTAAATACACATTATATACTACACACTATATACCAAACCATTTTTGATCTCGACATAGAGACGTCAAATGTCTGATTACCATGAACAAGGAGAACATTCAGACACGAAGGTACTCTGACTGTAGAAGACACGGTGCTCTCTGCCTGTCACAAAGAACTACGGTAATAGTTCCAAACATTAACCCAGAAGGCCCAAGAGCAGAGCGCTTGCACTCAGCGCGAGTAAGGCGGCCGGAGCCGGGGCAGGCCGGGCAGCGACCGCGGAGCCCCGGCTGGAGCTGGGCGGGCCCGGGGCTCAGCGCGACCCAGCCTCGGGAACAGCAGCTTCATCTCCACTCTTAGTGTTGTGTGACGGTGTCCCCGGGCATCACGGCAAAGCGACATCAAAGGCGACGAGCTCAAGGCGAGCGCAGACACCCGGGCTGGCGCCGAAGCCGCGCCGTCGCTCCCTGCTCCTCCGCCGAGCGGGGCAGAGCAGCGCCCGCCCGAAACCGCCAGCTCCGGCCTTTCCCTGCAGGCGGCCGGGGCGGCAGTGGGCCGGGAAGGCGCAACCACCCGCGGGAGCCGAGCGCCTGGCGGGGGCGGCGGAGGGAGGGACGGCCCGGTACCGGGAGCACCACCGTGACCCGTCCCCCCCGCCCCGCTCACCTTGGCCTCGGCACCCAGCCCCGCCAGCGCGGTCA
>VZRL01007093.1:2646739-2723697 GCA_013397895.1 Origma solitaria
GCCGGGCCCCCGCCGCCATCACTTCCGCCTGCCGCCGCCCTCACGTGGGCTGCCGTCCGCGCGCGCTGGCGGCCCCGCGGGAACGGCGGCGTCGCACGATGGTTCCGGGGCGCGGGCCGGCCGGCGCTAAAGTGTGCCTGAAATCATGGAATCACCAGGATTGGGTGGGACCGCCAAGATCATCCAGCCCAAGCACCACCCCAACACTGCCTGCGTAACCCCTGAGTCCACTAACCCACATCACCCGGCGCCAGATCCAGAAGCCCCTTGAACACCTCCGGGGACCGTGACTCCGCCACCTCCCTGGGCAGCCTATTCCGATGTGTAACCACGCTGACAGTGAAAAAAGTTTCTAATTTCTAATCTGAATGTCCCCTGTCTGACCTCAAGGCCATTTCCTCGAGTGCCCTCCCTGCAGGCCTGGCAGAAGGGGCCGGGCCCGCCTCACCACAGCCTCCTTTCTCACAGGTGTGGAGCCATGAGATCACCCCTGAGCCCCTCCAGGCTAAACAAACACAGCTCCCTCAGCCACGCCTCACAACACATATTTTCTAAGCCTTTCAGCAGCCTTGTTACCCTTCTCTGGACGCGCTTTAGTATCAACATGCCCTTTTTTAAAGAAAGGTTAGGCTGACGAGCCTGAAGTTCCCCCAGTCTTGGCCCTGTTGGAATGGATTAGAAGCGATGATTAGTACTACTCTAAATGAGGCGTGTGAGCAGCACATATTCCAGTTTTTACACATCTGAACATACAGTTCTATAAATCTTCATTCATTTTGGAGACAAATGTTTCTCTGAGAAACGACACTAAAATCCAGCAATGTTTCCCTTTTGTCGTGTGGTTGTTAAATATTCCCATCCAAGGGCTGTGTTCGCCTTCTTGCAGAGGGCAGCCAGCCCTGGTGAGAAGCAGCATTTCCAGCTGTGGTCCCTAAGACATGGCAGATTAAACAGTCTGCGAGTCTTCCCTATGTGTACAGGAGCCCCAAACCCACCCGATGGTGCCAGAGCTGGATCCAGCCTTTCCCTGGCACAGAAGCCACTGCTGACTAAGAGTTTGGCCCCAGCTTGGGAAACAGCTCGGGCTCATCTCAGCTCCTCTGACACCCTTCACAGATGAAGAACAGGCTGCATGACTCAGTGCATTTATCCCCCTTTTTCCCCCTTTCACACCTTGTGTCTTTCTTGTAGCCATTACTATACTGGAAAAAAGCCTACAAGAAAAATGGAGAGGGACTGTTTACCAGAGCTGGTAGTGACAGGATGAGGGGAATGGCTTCAGACTGGAAGAGAGCAGGTTTAGATTGGATATTAGGAAAAAATTCTTTACTGTGAAGGTGCTGAGGGACTGGAACAGGTTACCCAGGGAAGATGTGGATGCCCCTAACATGGAAATGTTCAAGGCCAGGCTGGGTTGGGCTCTGAGCAGCCTGGTCTTAATGGAAGGTGTCCCTGCCCATGGCAGGGGGATTGGAACTAGGCTGACCTGTAAAGTTCCTTCCAACCAAAACCGTTCTCAGATTCCATGATTTTCTGTCTAAACTGCTAAGGAACAAAACTGTACGTGGCCAAAAGCTGCTCTGTTTCTCTTCTCCTTCCCCAGCCCCCCCTTGGTGGCTGTAATTTCATAATCCTTTAGATACAGTAGACTTTTAAATTGTGCTAAACTCTCCTTCCAAATACAATAGCTTGTGTAATACTGGCAGTGCATCAGACATCTCGGGAAAGGAGCTTGAGTTACTATGGAAACACAAAACACCTTTATTTAAAATCCAGGGAAATTTGCCAGCAGACTGTAATAAGCGTACATCAGGTTTCAGCCTTAGCCAAATAATTTGTCTATTTAATGACTGTATCTGCAATGAAAGTGTTTTGAAGCGTGAAGGTGGCTCTATGTCTTCCCCACCACCCCCAGTCGTTGTCTACGATGGGCAGATTGACTGCTGAGTTGAAAAACATGCTGAATCTTTAGAAAAACACGGATCACATTTTGAGCTGAAGTAAACAATATGCAGTTTCAGAGGCATCACTGCCTTTGGAAGAGTTTGGTGTGGGAAAAGAGAGCCTAATAAGCTAATTTTTTAAGATGTTCAGAGAGGTCTGATACACAGGTAATAAATGTGCTTTTATTTAGGTGGGTGGAACAGCCTTTGGGACCCTCAAGCACAGTTGTGGAGCTTCCTCAAATCCAGGGACACCAAAAAAATAAACAGGAACTTGTAAGCCACAGCTTGGGGCGCTGCAGGAGGTAAAGATTACTTCTTCTAAAAAATTAGTCCATTCTTCACCTAGAAGACATTAAGCAGTGATTCAGTAAGCAAAACTTCTGGGTGAATTATTAGGAAGAATAGTTTCCATCTTAGCATTTAGATTTTTTTCAGTTTTTTTAAAATTTGTTTATTTGTCAGCACACCAGTATCAGAAGCCATACTTTTAAACTACAGTCTTAAAAAAGGGGACAGACAGCTAAAAAATTTATACGAAAGCTGATTTTAAGGAAATTATTTAATGACTGCCATGACCATAATTGCTTTTCAGCTTGCTAATCTTCCAGAAGGGCTGAAGATGTGTTTCATTGTCAAGAGAGCTCTCACTGGATTATCAGTGGAGTCTGAGCTTTAGTGGCAGGCAGGCTGCTCTGCCAACTCTGTCCTTACTGGGACCAATCCCCTTCAAGTTAATGGAGCTGGGCTCTCTCATCTGGTTTGCTTTTTGAAAATAGCATACACCGTGCTTTAATAACAAGATTTGTTTGAGGGTTGTAACTATGCACTGGCCTCTCCAAGCTAAAGCTTACACTTTGCTGTCAGTGTGCTCTGTTGAATTAGGGTTTTTACAGCTTTGTGGTTGCTCTCATGTTTGTCTCCATTATCAATACTCACACACTGAGTACCCCCAAGAGCTGCTGGCAGTGCCTTTAATCAGTTAAAGGCTCTGCCTTTGAGCCTCTGGGGAGGGGGAAGCCCTGGTCCCACCGTGGCCACAGAGGGGTGACCTGTGGGGTGCATCCCCCTGGACCACGGGGGCACAGCCTGAGCCGGGCTTTTGGGAACGAGAACCAAGGTTGTGCATCTCTAGGCATTGGGCAGGGGAGCTGCTCCAGGAGCGCCTCTTTCCTGCTCAGTCATCTTATAAAAATAGCTTACAAAGAGCTTTATATTTCCAGGCACTGTACTTGCAGAGTGAGCTCCTGCATTTCCTTTCCTGGTGCAGGAGCCTTCCCAAAGCCACATGGTCTCTGTAGCCAGCAGCACACTGAGCTGTGCCTCTGCTCCTCTTGACTGTGCTGCACTGACTCACATGTGAATATGAGTATCTGAAAAACTCTTCTCTGCACAGTACCTTCATGCTCTGTGGTAATTACACTGGGCTCTGCTGTGCTGTGACAAAAAATTGGCGTAGGGCTGCTTCACACTCTGCAGCTGAATGGGCCTTCACTGTCTCAGGGTGGATGTTCCTCAGGGCAGGTAGGGGTAGATGCTATTTACCATAATTTAAATCATCCACATTATGATTATTTTTTACTAATGCAAATTACCATCTTTTTATGCCAGTTCAGCCTATTCACATTCAGAACTTGCCTGCTTCGCTTTGTTTTCCCAGCTGAGAAAATCTTTTCATTATCAACAATGATATAAAAGAAAAATCTGAGGGGATTATGTAAATAAATGATTGAATCAGGACTTCTGCACTTATTGCCAACATGAAAGTGATGTGACATTTGCACAGAAGAAAAACAAAGTAAATGCAGATTCTCTTTTTGTCTATTCCGTATGTCCAGTTAAAAATTTAAAGTGATGGCAGCACTTGTTGTCACAGCAGCTTTTACTTAGCAAGGAAACATGGGAAGAGATTAATTACAATGCTCTAGGCTAATGAGAAATTCACCTTTCAGCAGATTGGTCATCAGCATCCATCTGAATATATTCTGTCACTGGTATTGCATCTCTTGAAATAAACACACAGTTTTGTCTTATGAGTTTCTGTTTGGGGCCAAAACCGCAGTGGATCGGTTCAGGTCTAGCTGCTATTCTGGCCTCATGGTCTGTGGTCTCTCGAAAATACAAAGAGAAATCAATGCCAGCAGGATGGGTGGGGGGTGCAAGGTTTACAATAAAAGCAAGCTCTCCAAATCTAGTTCATCTCAAAGAGCCATTACATTACAGTAATGCAATGTAATGGCTCGTGGCTTCCTTCCACAACTGAGGCATTATTTTGCAATCTGCTGTCAGGAGTTACATAAAGCCTTTCACAGCAGAAATGCATGCATATGGAAAGGGCAAGCTGGGCAAACTGTTTACCTCTGTATTTCTATATTTGTATTGATATTTACGATATGAAGCAAGCGGGGGGAAGTGCTGAGAGAGCTGTGCATTTATTTTATCTTTCTGTCTCAGTGAACCCACTCTTGGCTTTTCTGCAGGCTGTAAGAGTCCAAGGTCCCTCTCTGCTAATGCAAGGTCAGTTGGTGCTCTCACACACTGCAGCAGCTGTCCCCACATCGCATACGTGGGGAGCATGCCGTGTTCTGTGTGTGGTTTCAATTAGTGACATATGTCCTGCTCTTATCAGTGCAGCTCCCGCTGCCTGTCCCTTCCTTCAGCAAAGGAGATATGCTGCAAGGAGCAGCAGCTTGTAGGTGAGACAGGGGCTTCAGCTCTTTAACCACCATCTGCAAGTCCACAACTCTGACTTCATCCCTTGCAGCATGAAGAACAGCTTCTGCATTTGTTTGTTTAATACAAAACTTATAAATAGCCTCTGCCAGCCCTGACCCAGCAAGACCTCAGACGCCCTGCATGTATTGCTCTCGGGAGAGACAAGGTCAGTGCTGCTCCACACACTTTGTCTGCTGCTCCTTGTTCTTCTTTCTACCCCAGAGAGCTTTTACCAGAGGCACGGTGGCAAACATGCCCAAAAAGGAACGACAGTTTCTTCCTCATACAGAGTAATCCACTAGGATTACTCTAACAAATTCCTGCTCCCTGTTTCATATTCAAAGGGATCAGCACAAGTAAAGTCATTATGAATCCAGAATGTGCTCTACCCTGTGCTAGCCATTTCATTGCAATCTTTGCTGCAGCTTGCATGGAAACATCATAGCCAAGGAGAAATAGGTTAAAGGCAAGGTAAGATTATGTTTATGATACAGCTCCAGGCATTTTTGTGGCAAAGTTTATCACTGCTTTCCTCAAACTTGTTGCTAAGCAAAGGAGCTTTCAATAACCTCAACAAGAAAACTGGGAACCCCCCCATGCATTGGCTCCATTTTCTTCCCTTGCCGGCTATTTTGGTCACTTGTCCAAAGCACATGTCAAGCAAGCCCTGGATGGCTGTGGGCCCCTCATTCACACTTCAGTGTGGATAGGAAATGAGGAGTGTTCACTCAGCGCCTTGCTGGCTTGGGTCAGCGGCAGCAATGCAGTTACACTGCAGATGCCTGCTTTAATTAGGAGATCTTTACTTTGCCAGCAGACCTGGGCAAGGCAAAATGAAAGCTTGGAGGCAATGAATTGGTTTTTGCTCTTTTATCCTTTTTTCAGTTAGCATTTTCAACCTTTGTCAGATCTTGTCTCACCTATTGCATTTAATTCTGCTCCCATTGGTCTCTGCAGTGCAACATTAACAATATTCTTTTTCTTTTAGATACATATCCCTAATAATTTAAAGAGCAGGAATCTTTGTATTCTTCTTTATCCAGGGGACCATTCACTACCATTGTTTGTCCTTAGCAACCACAGTATCACACAAGGTATTTCTTATAAAGAGAATTCCAATAATTCCACACACATAGACCTGTACAGAGAAGGTAAGCTGCATTCAAAGAGAGCATCATGCAAGGTGAGCCAGATACGTGGGATGACCACAAATATTGACACTATGACAATATTTTGTATTCTGAGCTTGCACACCATGGTGATGTACGGTCTGACCAGGATCAGTCCTTTGTCTGCTGCCAGTAGCCATTATGGATGCCAGATCCATAGGCAGTTAAAATGTGCACAAACACAGCGTAAAGTCTTGCACCATTCAAATCAGGAGTGACACCACTTTCACACAAAGGGAGATTCTGGCCTTTGCATTTCATTCAGATTCAATCTCTGCTACAGACAAGCTGAGAGCTGGCTCTCCCAGCGCTGCAAACAGCATCGATTTCGTGCCGCTGCACTGCCAGCGTTTCTGTGGAGGATGCAGAATGGCGATGCCCTACTTGCTCTGTTCCCATGACAACACCCTGCAAAGCAGCTCCTGCAAGCTTCTCCCTGACTGCCTCATCGCACCCGACAGCGTGCCCAGGCTCCGACTTTCAACCCAGACAACACCTCTTCCTTTAATTACCAAAAAGCCTTTTACAAGGAAGAAAAGTCTGTTTGAAATAGCGGTGTTTTGATTGTCAGAGCAGAGGTATTAAGCTCTCCAGAACCCAGACACAGGGAGAATGGCTGAGTTTGGTTTGCCATTCGTGCTGCATGCTGCCATTCATGCTGCTCTTCGGTATTGTAATCAGGAATGACTTTTGGGTTGGCTCCAGGGATTGTATTCTTTTCTTCACTGGTGCTGCTTCTTTATGTATGCTGAAGTGAATTATTATGTAATAGCACTTCAGGTAACTCCTGATTTCATGTAATAGATGGCAGGCAGTTGCTTGGTCTAATATTCTGGAGAAAACAATCTGCTTTTCTTGGGGGTAGGCCTTGTCCTGCCAATCCTCCAAATGTTGTGTGCTTTGTGGCTCTCCATGGGCAAAGCCTTGGGCCAAACACAGATCGGTCAAGCCAGCTGCTCTTTGGCAAAAGTCTTTGGAGCAGATGAGAAATATGGAGCATAAAGATGAGTTCAGGGCATTGAAGCTGGGTGGCAGTGGAGGAAAGTGGGATAAGTTTTCCTGCCTGCCAGTCCAGTGTAATGCTATAGTGAGGTAGACAATTATATATATATATATGTGTATATATATATATATATATATATGTATGTATGTATTCTTTTCTTAAAGTTAAGAAATACTTCAAAGCTCTTTTCCTGTACAGAGTCTAAGCTTTTTATATGTAGACTGAGAGCTCGGTCTGTGGCTTTGGCTGTACCACTCCCAGTTGCCTCAATGGGTGCATGTTTTCATCTGGCTAGGAGAGAATCAAAATTAGGCTTGATAACCAGAAAACAGCTGGGATCCTTGCTGGGATTCACCAAAGGACCCACAAAAGGACTCCTCCAGGACTACCCAACTGAGAGAACTTGCAGCTGAATGCTGACACGGTTATCCCCATTCTGGCACATGAACAGCTCTGTGACTGCGAAGTTCTCTGTCCTGGCATGGCCGCGGCCTTACTCAGGACGGGTTTTCTGAGCTGTGAGTAACGGGGGCTCCCTGCACCGCACCCACGGATTCTGACAGGCCCAGGGTGACAGCATGTAACCCATCCTGGGCATTTGGCTCACCAGCAGTGACTGAACTCACTGTGCCCTGGCTGAAGACCTTTGCAGCACAGCAAAGACTCAGTATAAAACCCCCTGCAAAAGCAGGTCATCCTGGTAGACAGAAAGCATTCTATGGGTTACTGAGCTCAGGATATCCACTGGAAGGCTGTTCATCCCACTGCTGGATGACCACAGCACCCGTATTTTCATTTGTTCCATTGTCAGTGTTGTCCAGCCCAAGCATTTCTGTGACCTCACCATCAGCCTGCACAGTACCTCCCACTTAACTCAATTACTGGCTCATTTGCTATTCCATTTTATTTGATCTGAGCCTTAAAGACCAAATCACGTGTACTGCAAATTACACAATGTCCATCCTTAACTTGGACAGCTTCAAGCAGGTGCTGAGGAACAATTAGATCACTGTCTGTAGAAGCTGTTATTTAACTAAGAAAGAAAAGACAACTCTAAATAAGACAGATGCAGAGAGAGCTCAAAGCTTGCTCACACTGATAATGAAAATTAATCAAACATCATTAGCAGTCTCCAGAGAGTTCAGTACATCATGTGCTTCTGAGATGTGCTTCTGGTTGTTCTCTGCCTGACAAGAGCACCCACTTCTCTCAGCTCAAGGGCAGAAAAGAGATTTGCTGCATCAATTAAAAGATTAAAATTTGGGGGCTCTTTCAGAGAGAGTTGGGTGGCTTTCTTTGAAAACCATTTGGGCCAGTCTGTGGCTTAGTGATGGTGAGCAGCCAGGATCTCTGGGGAGGTCAATATTTATTTAATATTTAATAATTAATATTTAATACATGCAGGTGATTCTACTAAGCACAGAGTGTTGCTTTTCTTCCCATGGAGTGGGACTTACCTGGAGACAGACCATTCTAAGCAGTGCTCCCTGGGAGGCTGCCTCTACACCTAAATGCAGCTGTGATGGGCTTTTGGGTAAGGAGCATATTCCATGCAAAAGAGTTGTCAGAGCAGTTGGTTACTAATACCAGTCTCCTAACGATTATTTTAGCACACAGTTAATTCTTCTAAAACCTCCTGTCCTTCCTTCTGCCATCCTGCCTCTCTTCTTCGTTGTCCAAGTTGCCCTAATTTTAACTAGCCAGCCTCAAAAGCTTGACAGAGTCCATTCCATTTGTATCATGTTTAACATATTGGACTCCCAGTTAGGGCTTCTGGGTTTTACAGTAACTGTTTTGTTTGGGTTTTGTGTTTGTGTCTTTTGGATCTGTTTGTTTACCCACCACCACCACCACTTATGTTTATAGTTTGGTGTTGTGGGAATTGTGGGGAAAATGGATAACTGACCTTGCTGGTCGAAGATGTGTCAATTCAGGCTTAAAAATCAAGAGAAAAGAATCAAAAAGAGTGAAAGAAATTCAATATTTGTGTTTACACATGAGCATAGAGTGGTGCAAACCTGCAGCCCTCCCACAAACCAGCCTTAAGGCTGGTGCGTGCTATCTCTTCATCCTGTCATGCAGAGTCCTCAGAGCCTCTCTCCTGGAGCTGGGCCCTGGGGACTGACCCTGGGGAGTGACCCACTGACCTCCCTGCAGCTGTGGCACTTCTCAGTGCCAAGGATGGGGCCTCGCCTTTGCTGTGCCTGGCCCCTGCTGCATTAGTTACCTGTGACCCTCAGGAACAAACAAGACATATTTTTCTCCTAAAGCAATAAGAGGCGCATCTGGATCACCTTAACTTGATTTGGGATGGCAGAGAGCGGAAGTGCAGGGAGAGCAACTGATGTGGGCTTATTGTCATCAGTGTCTTCTAATACAATTTTTGAATGAGAGCATCCTATTAACTCCCTTTGTTCAGCCTGCTGTGATTCATTGTGCTAGAGCCTTCTCCGAGTAGGTTTTTTTCAGCTGCCACTGTGCTCAGATGCTCTCTGGATAGCTACAGGTGAGCCCAGTAGGCATTTCCTAGCTGTTAGGACATTGACCAGGACCTTAAGACAGATGGCCCCACTGAGACATGTCCCAGCCCTGAGATCTTCACTTTACTCACCACTTCATTGGAACAGGACACTGGGAGATGGCTCGTGACCTTAATATCCCAGCATAGGAAGCAGCAGGAGGCAGGAGATGCCAGGCAGAAGTTTTCTTGCAGCAAATCGTGGTCTCAGTTGGAGCAAATTTAGCCAGGAGAATGCTAAGCTGTAAATGCCAAGTTAATTAGTCCTCATGCATAATTTGTTTTTAAAAATACACTGCTGTCTCCTGAAGGAACAAGAGCCCATTTCCCCTTCTGTTAGCCTTAAAAGTCAATCTGAAAAATGCCATTGAAGTCTAAACCAAGAAGCATCATGATGCTTTCAGTAGAGAAGCATTCTGTGAGTAGGAGCTTAAAATCCACAGATTTCCCCTCTCAGCCTGCCAAACCAGAAGGCTGAACAGCCTCCCCAGGGCATCGCTCACAGCAGACCCACTTCACTGTATTCTCATATGACTGCACTGTTGAGGCCCAGTTTCTTTGTTATACCAGCTCCAAGCCACATTTTGCCCAATTATTAGTTTTCTCCCTCCCCACCAGCAACCAAAAAAGCTAGTGGCAAAGTCCTCATCATTTTTCATGTGTCCTGATCTCTTACTGGCCTGGATAAAACCAGGTCACTGGGCTGCAACTCATTCATCCTTGGCTTTGTCTTCCACACAGGGATTTTGAAATGTTTTTTGGATTGGTGGTCAGGGAAAGACCAATTATTAACTTCCAATTACATTTTTATTTTCAAATTAATAGCCAGTGCTGTCTGGTGTTGCACAGTTTCTCTTTGCCCCTGTCCTCCATGACTCAGTATGTTTTGCATCTATCAAGTGCCTGATCACTCGCCTAATCACTCCATGTGGTCTTGTTTGTGGAGGAACAGAGGGCTGAGGTTTATGGCAACACTTTAAGTTAAATTATATTGCTTTTCTCCTTGAGGTCACAGATCTCAATATTGCTGCTTTCCTTATGCGGTATTTTTCGATGCTGCCTTTGCCAGCACTGCCATTGAGATGCTTCCCAGCTGGGAACACCTGGAAAATTGGATGGCCCTGGGTTGCATATAACAGTGGTACTTGGCTCTGCCTACCTTCTCCTTGCAGCAGAGAGAGTTTTTAGGTGGCTGGATCCAGGTCTCCCTCCCCCGCCTTCCTGTCAGTCCTCTCTTAGTGCTTCATCCCTTGGTAGGAGCATGTGCTGCCTTCCTTCTGGCACCAGCCAGGGCTTTGTGCAGCCCCCGTGTCACCCGTGGGGCTGCTGCCCAGAGAGACACAGGGACACTGCAGCCCTCTGCCCCCTGGCACAGGCCCTGCAGCTCCAGCCTGGAGCCAAGCACAGCCACCTGGATACGGCAGCACAGGGTCTGTGCAGGCTGTGCCAGCCCCTCAGTGTGTGAATCCCCTGGAAACTCCTCCAAGTGTTAGGTGGTGTTTGCCTCACCTGCAGGAGCTCTGCTGAAGGGAGGAGGTTGTTTCTCGTGCCCTCTGAGAAAGAGAGGGGAGAGGAGGTGAGCAGTAAATCAGTCTGGCCATTGATGTCCAGGGGAACAGGTAGAGACACAAGGGACTGAAATAACTTTCAGATCTCCCCACCTGTTTCTGGACACTGGGCGGGTTTAGGTTATGAGGGTTAAGTCATGGGCGCATAACTTTGCACCCTTTCCCCTTGTGCGAGCCGAGGCGCTTTTCTGGAGAATCCAACTGCATCTCCCTGCGGGGGCTGCCACGAGCCCCAGGCATCGATCCTACCGCATCCAAAAAGCAGAGAGAAAGTCCCTGCAGCTTCCCCCCCCACAGCTACTTCTCCTGCTGCCGTGGCTTCCTGTTATTCCTAAACTCCCGATATTTTTCGGTTGTCAACTGTCTTCACACCCACTTTGGGAGCGATGAAATCTCATCCTGGGGAAGTGGTGGCAGCACCACTCTAGTAACAAAATCATTAAATCAATTGCCTTTGCAGCAAAGCCATCTCTAGGGAAATGTCACTGATACCTGCAGTGTCATCTCCAGAGCCTGCAGCCTTTCGTCAGCCGTGTGGTTCTTAACAGAGGAGGAGGAGGAGGAGGCCAGCACATGGCTGAGCTAGTGCAGCAGTGCAGAGCCCATGGAAAAGAGGAAAAAGAGGAATCTCAGCTTAGGAAAAGGTACAGACTTTCAGTTGATGGAAACCTGATACCTCACCTTCATCTATTTAGCAGCAGGTGATAAAATGATACAGATCTCAACTGATGTTTGTCCCATAAAATAAAACCAGCAATATACAGCCCCAGGACATATGTTTATATAGAAATAAGTCATCAAGTTATTTGCTTCGGAGACATAAGAATTAGATTTGTTTTCACAACATCGCTTCATCATCAATAATAGTAAAGCCCATAAAAAGGACCTCCCTGGAGAGCTATTAGATAACAGATTACCCTGGAGATAGCTATGAAGAGACGCCCCAGCAAGTCTCATTTAATCAGCTGCTGTGCTGGTAGAGGTGATGAAAAAATGTTGGTGGATCTCAGCAGGACCCAAAGTGCATGTGAATAATTGCTGTAGGGCTACTCCTGGCAATGGCCTCTGACTTTCCACTCGGATCAGCTGCTGCAGAGTGGCCAGCGCAGGAGGAGCTAAGATCCTGCATGTTCCACAGCTTTTGGAGCTCTGCCATGGGTTCAGCAAGACTTCTGTTTAGCGTCTTCTTCTTTGTGTGCTTTGTCTCTGCTTTAGGCGTGACTAAAATGAGGACAAGACGTGGTCGTGGGGGGAGCAAAGGTGTTTTGTCCCACCATGCTCTGCTGACCACATGAACCCAGGGGACAGTGCTTTGGTCACGAAGCAGCTGGCTCACTTTCCCTGAGGCTGCTTGGGAAGGAGGTTGTGCTTGCCCTCACCTGTGAGGTGTTTGTGTACAGCATGACAGTGTTAACCAGCTGGGGCATAAAGCACTCAACAAAACCCTCTCCCACCCCCGAGGCTTCTAATGATATCCTCTCACAGCTGTCTCTTCATCTCCGGAGTCCTCCCACATGGCTGCAGGCACTGCCCTCTTCTCTGCTCCAGCCACCTGACAAGGGGCAGCAGCTCCCTCAGTCACAAGGCCTTCCTGCAAACCCACCTCAGGGAGAAGTTGCCAAAGGGGCCCAGGCACACAGCTGTGCTGGAGAGGAGCAGGAGCAAACACCCAGGGCTTGCTGAGCTGCTCTGCACCACTCAGCTGCTGTACCATTTACCCCTGTGACCATGCAAGTGCTTGATACAGAGATCTGATATTACTTCCCATGTTCTGCAATCCCTCTAGACTGAGGGGAATCCCTGTCTCCTATAGCATCTGCCCTGTCTTATAGAGATGCTGTTCACAGGAGCTGCCGCTGAAGGGCCACCAGCTCCAGGGCTAGCCCCTCTCTGTGCAGAAAGGATGGAGTTTTGCCCATTGATTTTCCATTTGCGTGTGCTGGGACTCTGCTCTCTAGCATCAGGAATGGTCTGAGTAAATCTAGAAGCCTGTAGCAGCTCCAGGAAGCACGAGACGTTATTTTCGCCTGCACATTGATCCTTCTCATTTTCTCTCCATGTTACTGCTGGAACCTGGTTTCTTTCCACACTCAGAGAAAGTGCTAGCCCAGTGTTGAGGAGAGCCAACTTTACTGGGCTTGGAGTATTGCTGCTCCACCAAAGGTTGTTGCTGTGGGACTTGGAGTGGGTAAAAGGATAATTTGCCATCAATAAGACAGAGCTCAGCTACTGCTGAAGCAGCCTAAAGCCCATCTGGGCAGAGACAGGAAGTCCCTAAATCCAGGTTCAAAGCTTTGGGGAAGACCCTCATCTCTGTCTGCGGTCACATGCCTCACCTCTCTTGTGTTCTGGCCACTTCTTTTCCCAGCTTTCCAGAGGTTACAAAGGACTTTCCTATCTGCCTGCACTGGCATTGCCCCAGCGAGCTAACCAAACACAGCA
This sequence comes from Origma solitaria, assembly GCA_013397895.1. Classification (NCBI taxonomy): domain Eukaryota; kingdom Metazoa; phylum Chordata; class Aves; order Passeriformes; family Acanthizidae; genus Origma; species Origma solitaria. Next base: position 2,660,098 of record VZRL01007093.1, read on the forward strand.
TAAACACCCAGCTTTCCAAAGGGTAAACCTGGAAACTGTAGGATCTCATCTCTCCCTTTGGAGGGGGACACATGGCAACAGAAGGCTGGGGTTTCAAGTGCTCACCTTTTACCCCGAGTGCTGTGTGCCATTTAGCCTGCCCTGGTTAATTCATCCCCAGTGCTGCTCTCCCTCAGTTCAATGGCAGTTCCCAACAGCTTTTCCAAAAGCATCAGACTAAAGAGGGAAATAAACTCCTTTTCTTAGCAGAGATTGCACTGGAAAAAAAAAATCCAAGCAAAAAACAAAAAAACCCCCCAAACAAACAAAAAACCAACCAAACAAAAAAACCCAAAAAACCAAAAAAAACCCCAACACCAAAAAAAACCCCACAAAAACCAGAATATCCAGGGTACAAACAAATAAACAGCAATAACTGTAACTTTATTTAGATTGAATGTGACATTGAGCACAGAAATATGCACAGAAAGAAAAAAGTACCAAAATACCAAACTCATAGCATATAAAATAATCAAATATATTTCATATTTAGTGAAATATTTCTACAACACCTCGGTGGGACTACCCTGGGCAGCCCAACACTGTAAATATATATATATTTATAACTGTGTTATATAAAATACTGTATGTAGAGAAAGCACTGAAACTTATCACCAAAATAGAAAATAGCTCAAAATACAGATAGTTCAGATTTGCTGGATATACCCAATATCGAAAAGAGGTTCAGACCCACTGCAGGAGATAAAGCTCCAGCTGAGATGCCATGGGATGGTGGGAGTGGGCACGCACTGGATCAGCTGGCAGGAGCCTGGCTGATGATGGCCATGAGGTGACAAAAGTTTCTGATTGTCACCCAGTACCGTCAAGATGCTTCTGAAGTGGGAATGCTGTAGGTGCTTGTGGCTGGTGCCGGGGCCAAAGCACTTTTGTTCAGTCAGAGCTACCAGAGCAGCTCCTGCTCCTTCGGCACAGCTGGATCCCTCAAAGATCCAGCCGCAGCAGGGCTGGCCATCAGAGGAGGCACGACATCACAAGGATATTATTCTGAGTTTTAAAGATGCCTCTTCAGCAGATGACAGTGATTAATTCCCATTAGGTTTTGAAAGCATAAAAAGCTGTGTTTGTGCGAGGCCAGGCTCCCGCAGGCAATACTGTACAGCACGGGAAGCAGCAACCCTGCTGCTCCAAGACAGTGACACCAAATGGATGCTTGTACTGGCAAAGACTTCCACCTTCCCTGAGGGCAGTCAAGCATTGTACTTAAGAACCCAGGCAATTTGTAGAGAGATATAAAAAATATGGCATTTCTGGCAGCAGCACCGAAGTGCAGCTGGAGTCAATAACCTGCCCCAGCTGTGGCCTGGGTGCTGCGGGTCCTTCGGGCTGGGTGGGCAGGGACAGGCACAGTTCCTGGTGGCAGGGGGAACCAAGGGCACTGTATCTACTGCCTTCCACACAAAGTACTTTTGTGCTTGTTTGTTGCTTTTCGGCCTGGTTAAATGATTTATTTACTTCACTACCCCCATAGGAAGGCAGCCAAGACTTGCCCCAGAGGGTTTTGAGCCCAGCACTGATGCTAATCCCGCAGCGAGCTGTGGGAAATCACCCTGGGAGCCCTCCCAAACCCTGTTCCTGTGCTTCTGCCACGCCACTACAGATGAGTCCACAACCCATTAATAATTCTGCAATTGCTCTTTCTCATCAAGCCAGCAGTTGCATCCCTAATTACATGGCGAGAATACTATGCTAACAGGATGAGCTATAATTCCTAGGTTGTATTAACATTGTTATTTTACTCTGAGTAACTTCCTGGTAATGGCTATTTGAATGTGGCAATATCAATTAAGTGAATATAAATGCTTAGCCCCTGGAAAAATCATTAATAAAAATCTCATTCTGATAGCCTCTAATCACAGCTAAGTACAATTACTCAAACGAGGCCACTATAAAAAGTATTTTTCTCATCAGAAGAAATTCATAAGGTTTTCCCAACTGTTTGTAATAAAGAGGACACTATATAGAAAAGTCCAGAAAATAAGCACACGTTTTTTTCTCAAAACCCATAGATAAACATGACAACATCTCTAAATTACTGGCTACGAACAGGATTTCATTTAGCTCTACTCAAGCTGTAGCCTAGTATAAATGTTTTCAAAGCAGCACGTTGCTGTTTCATCTGGAACAGCTGCACAGGATTTCTTTGATATCAAGCTCTCGTGTGGGGGTAGTGTTTCAGCTCCTCTTTATGCCTCCAAACTGCTGAAACTGGAAGGAAAAGACATTCAGTAAAACGGGCATTTTTCATGGGGGAGAAAAAAGAAGCAGCATAATTTGGCCTTGAACGCAGCACTAAGAAATAATTTATCACTGCAGCGGCGACAGAGCCACGCTGTGTCTCTCACATCTCCGTTTCAAAGGAGACAGGGAATGCAGCCTGTGCTCTTGCACGGCTCCCCTAGAGTGGAGAACCCCACCTGGCACTCCAAGGGCTCACACACTGCACCCACGGCCGTGGGCTGTCCTGCACACGCTGCAGGCACAGCTGCTCTCTCATCCTGACTCCCCTCACCAGCCCTACATCCCTCCTACACTCCCCCAGGACCATGGATGCAGTCGTCTGGGGAAAGTGTGCTTCTTCCCCTCCTTCCCCGCTGCCACCCAGCCCCTCCAGCTCAGCAGGGTTGAGCTGCGTGGGGCTGCAGAGCACCCAAAATCCCCCAGCTAGAGAAGATGCTGACCTACATCAGCCACCAGACGCTCTTTCTTAAGCAGTGAGCCAACGTTTTTTAGGTTGCTCATCGCTGAGCAACCACGAGTGCTGCCTGTGAAGGCACAGAAGTGCAAATCCCCCCGTCGATCACTCTGTGCCTGCCGGTTTCATGAGTCAGAGGCAGGAACCAGTGATGCATCTCTTCTTCACAGCACTCAGCAAGAAAGAGCCCTGTGCAGTGCCTGCAACGAGGGGCTTGCCCTGCCTGCTGCCTCCTTGCCTGCAGAGCCAGCCACCGCAGCTACACACATTTAGGAGGTACAGCACACAGTTGGCTTTCTTTAGGGAGATAAGGCTAGAAAAATCTGGGACACCAGGAAGAGCTGGCAGGAGGGCTGCTGGGGTAATGCGGGGAGAAGTGGCATCACCATTATCTCCAGACAGGATCTCTCTCTCAAACATTCATGTGGGTTTATCAGCCTTGCTTCATAAATATTTTCCAGACAAAGGTTTGTTTGCGAACACTGTCAAAGCAGGGCTCAAGGAGTCTTCTTAGTGACCTCCAAAAAGTGCATTTCTGAAGGCATTCCCCCGTGCGTGTCTTTTCAGACACCCGCTTTGATGTACAATGTTTACTAGAAAAAAAAAAGCAGTAAAAGCTGACAAAGGCTGCTGAAAAAGCCAGGGACTCTGTTTCAAAATGTGTTGAGCTGATGAAAACAATTTCTGCCAGGGCCACTGACCTCTCACTCACCTCCAGCAAAGGGTCTGGAGGCTCCTGTGAGCCTGCCACCAGGCTGAGGGGCGCACAGGCAGCTCACCTCCCCAGACTACTTACTGCTCTCCTGCCTCAGCGTTGTCAATGCCCACAAATGGGATTTCTTCCCTGTCCGTCTGCCCCAGAACAAGGTGGTGCTTCTCCATGTTTATGACACACTGTAGAGAATAAATGTCTTTAGGTAAGAGGGAAAACTGCAATTCAGAGTGGTCCCAGCTCCCCCACCAGCATGGGTAAGCACCCTGCTGGAAAACCCCTACCTTCAGAGACTTCAGTGTCTGCAGCCCAAAGGAGAAGGGTTGCTCGTTGTCTTCTGGAAAAAACAGGACAATTCAGATTTTTACATTCAAAATGCCTTCCTATGCTTGTTGTCAGTGACTGCATCCTTCCTTCATGGTTGCTCTGCTAAACAAAACCCTGTTTATAAAGGGACTGTCTCCAGAGGAGAGCAGGAGGGCACAGGATGGCAGCAGATGTACCTGCAGGGAGATACAGTGGTTGCTCCATCAGCATGGCAAAGCCAAGCCTGCTGAACACATCCTCCCCTCTCCCTCTGAAGGTCCAAACAAGGACTTACTCTGTTTTAACTTTAACATCTTCCTAAAGCTTTGTTTGTTCTGCTGGGGTAAGAGGAAGTAGACCCCAGCCTGCAGTGGAGGACCAGATGGTTCTACACTCACCCACGACGAGGGCAGCGCACTCCACGGGGACCGCTCCCACCGTCAGGGAGAGACACTCGATCTGCCCAATGGCTTTCACCTTGTTCGGCAACGAATCCATCTCATCTTCGACAGGGAGTGCTTTGAGATGCTCCTTCAACCTGTGATTGAAAACACTCCTAACATCAAATGGCTGTGGCTTGGCAGTTCCAGCAAGGAGCAAACAGTGTTTGGAGGGTGCTTACACCTGGAGTGCTCTTAGCCTTGCTCCTTTAGCATGCTGCTATGGGAAAGCTGCTTCCCTGGCAGGCTCTGTGTGGATGCTCTGCAGGCAGCCAGCAGCCCACACCCACAGCATGACCCACAGTGCAGCCCTGCGGCTGCCCCGAGCACAGCTCTGTACTGGATTTCGGGGTTTACCTGAGGAATCTTTTCCCACCACTTCCTCCAGACTTGGGGAATGTGAAATCGCTTCTAATGCAATGTGGGCAAAAGGAAGGGTTAGTTCACTCCAGCTTCCATGAGTGGAGCTGACGCTGTGTCTCCGTGGAATCATAGAATTGTTGAGGTTGGAACAGACTTCTAAGATCATCAAGTCCAACTCAACCCAGCACTGCCAAGCTCACCACTAAACTCTGTCCCCAAATGCTGCACCCACACATTTTTTGAACACTTCTAGGGTTGGTGATGCCACCACTTGGCTAAGCAGCTTGTTCCAAAGCTTGACCACCCTTTCAGTGAACAAATTTTTTCTAACATCCAAACTAAACCTCACATGGCAAAACCTGAGACCATTTCCTCTGGTCCTGTCACTCATTACCTCACTCGAGCCTCCTTTCAGGTAGTTGTAAAGGGTAATAAGGTACCCCCTCAGTCCCCTTTTCTCCAGGCTAAGCATGGCTCACAGCCAGGGCAGCCCAATCCATGTTTGTTATTTCGTTAGGTGCTGCTGCTGGGTTTGTTCAGAGGAAATGGGGACAGATCAATCACATTCAGCCCGAAGAAAAGAAAAAAGGATGTCAGAGGTACCTCAGGTACAGCTTCTATCTACACCCTTTGAACTAGTCTGACAATCTTAATTAATTATTTAGCTTCAGTTTCTCTTTTAAACTGAACAAGAATCTAATGGAAAGGCTGTTTGAGGTGCTGATCTCTCCTCAGATAAAAGCCATATCAATTTTCAGCTATTTGAGGTGCCTTTCTGCTGAGCTGCATTGCAGCAGTGCATGTGTGTGTGTCTGTCTGTCTGTCCATCTGTCCTGGGGGGACCAACCCCCTCAGAGACCCCAGGACTAAGGTGGGCATTGCCCACCCCATTTAGCACAGGTTCAAGGACTGGGAGGGGTAGCAGAGAGAAGGAGCTGCTGCTTTCTTGGAGACTGGCCTTAAAAATCAGTGGGAACATATCAATGAGAAGTTTATGAGTTCCTTGGCCACCTCCTGTGCCTCCTACAGCTCCACAGGGGATTTCTCATTCCGGCAGCCTGTGAGCCTACTCGCTGCTTTCCTCAGAGCGAGGGGGAGAGAGTGACTGGCATCGTGACAAGAGACAAAAAAATTTTGAAAAAGAAGGGAGGAATTGAGCCTGAGCATCAGGCACACGTGTGCTGCTTTGAGGCACCGAATCCCCTGAGACCTGGGCAGCAGAAACAGGCTCTGACCTCTTTCTCAGTGCTCTTTGAAGGACAGGGCTGCTGCAGCAGAGCAGTGCTGCAAGAACTGCACCGGACACATGTAAGTAACACAGGGAGCAGAGGAAATGTCCTAGAGCATGAAATCCCTCTGAATTTGGCCATCCTGTGGCCATCCCTAAGCTTGGCTGAGCTGCTCCACAGATTGTGACAAGGTTGTAGTAAGCACAGCCACCTTCCAGTCACCAAGCACTGCTGTGCAAAGAAGTAATTAATGTTAGGGCAGGGAGAGGCACCATTCATTCAGGGCTGTGCAGCAGTGCTAAGGGAGCAGGTGCAAATTTTTTTTTGCATAATTACTACAAGTTAGCTACAAAAAGCAATAACTCCATAGGAATAAAGTGCCAAAATCTCCTTGATATCCTGTGAGCTGATACCTGCTCCTGTTCCTCAGAGATCAGAGAGAGTTTTGCTGCAAATGGCTGTCAGTCACTTCTCTAACAATCTGTAAACACATTTCCTTTTCCTTTAACCAGGAGAAATTTTTGATTGGGAGCAGCATCAGACACCCAATTCCAAAAACATGCATGCAGACAGCTCTTTTACACTGAGTGCTGGGGCCAGCAGGGCTGCAGCCCCTGGTGGGAGCATGTCCAGCAGCCTGGTCCCTGTCCTGCCACAGGAGCCTGCAGAGCTGGGCTGGGCTGCAGCCCCACACCTGCCCTGGGGACACAGGGGAAGGTTCAGCTGTTTCATGAGGCACAGAGTGATGAACAAGCAGGCAGTGAGAAAATACAAATGCATCCAACCCTCGGAGGGGATTTCCTCGGAGGTGAATAGGGAGATACCAGTGGCTTTCATCTCCCTGCCGTTTAAGACTGGGACAGGATTTGTTTGTAACAGGAGGTTTGGGGGCTTGCCCAGGCACAGCCCAAAGCACTCCCTTCTAGAGTGACCATCACTGACAAGCCCCATCCCCAGGAGCACCGAGCCCCATCCCCAGGAGCGCTGCCTGTGCTGCCAAGTGCCATGCTCCTACAAAACAAATCCTGCTGGATATTTACCCTAGCCTGTCCAGGCAGGCAGACGACATGAGGTTGTGCTGTGAGCCGGTGTCCACCACAGCCTTCAGCTCCTTCCCTGCGCACTGCAAGAGCAAGAAGAGATGGGAAATGATGCAGGATGAGCACAGAGTGTCCAGGGTCTCAGCACAATGGTCCCCATGAACTCTCCTCATGGCTGCTCATCCCTGCTCCCCTGCACACTCAGATGCACGTGGGGTCCTGAGCCCTTCTTGGCTCATTTGCTCCTGCAGAGAGCAGATGAGCAGCCCCAGAGAGGAGGGAATATTGTGGAGAGTGGGAAATACAAAAAAAACAGGTGCTAAGGAAGAGAAATGTGAAATTATCCTCAATCAAATGAAATAGGGATGGCACTTGAGGAAAACAAACAGGGATTTGTCATGGATGACACCTCAGCATTTCAGCATGCTGCCCCAGCTTAGCTCTCCACCTTGATGTGCAAGGGAAAACATCCATCAGAGCAGTTTTCTCCATGATTCCCAGGTGGGCATCTCTGCCACAGCAGCCTGGAGCTGCAGAGGAAGTGCATCTCCACAGCTGTGACAGTCCCATGGGAGCGCAACCCTCACTGGGAAACACAGAGAACGAGAGCACAGCCTGACTGTTAGAAATAAAATCTGCAGGGAAAAAAATCAAAGGTTGGGGAGGACTATTACCTGGCAGCTCACCACTATGAGCTCCTCATCCTCCGTTTTCCCTGAGCTGCCCAGTTTGGTGTGGTTCAGCTTGTTGGTCTGTGATGAGAGGTCTCCCTTCGGAGCCCAGCTGCCTCGGCTGCCTCGCAACTTGGACAAGTTCGTCTCCATCAGGCGCTTCTGCAGGATATTATGTGGTTGCTTAAAGAAAGAACACACACAGGAGGGTAGGGTGAAGGCAGAGGAAAGCCACGCAGTGGTGTGGGCAAGCACTGCTCTCATGGTAGGAGCGATGCCTTAAAATCTCACTCTCCCTAATTCCCAGACTACAAGTGCTCTTCCTAGCCAGCTCTGGCTTACCTGGCTTTGACTAAAGAGAACTACTTTGTATTGCAAAGGGAATAATACTTTCAAAGTGTTAACCAGACTTTGGAGAGATGCCTTTCTTTTACCAAACTCAAGTTCAAGATTTGATTGCATGTGGGAATCCAAACAAGTCTGGCTTTTTCAAGCTGGCATTTCAGCCATAATTGCCTTCATCTCTTGATAAGGATATGGGGAATTCTGTAGTGATGTGAAAAATTAAGACGTAACAGATCACCTTTCCAATTGCGCTCACCACCTAAGCATGAAGAAGGTCTAAAATTGCCTTATGTGTCTCTTCCCCCTGTTTTTTATTTAGCTGCTAAGGGTGAATAAATGGGACCAATCCTGGGGGCCATACCACAAGAGGAAATGGAGAAGAGGAAAAAAGGTAAGCTGCTCTGAGGCAGATAGGTAGGTGTTCTCCCAGAAATTCCCAACACTTCTCTCTTTCTCTGTCATTTCCATTTGCTCTGGGAGAAACACATTGCCTCTCAAGATCTCCAACCTCTTTACCAAAAGCCTTTTTATGTTTAATGTTCATCACAGATGGATGCACACACTCTGCTGGAGGTGAAATGACTCTGCCTGATTATCTGCTCATTTCTCTGCCCGGCTAATCTGCCCTCCCCATTACTGCATTTCCTTCTGATTTTAATTTCTCCACAGTGAGACATTCTTACTGGCTTATTCCTGAATTTTGCATTCATGTTAAATATGCCTGTGTGTCTGCAGAAACCTCTGAACCAGTAAACTTCCTCATTCCAAGGGAATTTCAGAGTCACGATAACTGTGAAAACCTCAGGCCATGGCTCCCTGAGTTGGCCAGTGCCCACCCTTGCGCAGAGCATGTTAAATAACACCACTCACAGAAGTCTAATGCAACCTGGCATCATCCTAAAATAACTGCAGCCGCGTTGGCGCCTCGGATCCCCCTGTGGGCACAGCGCGGGCGGCGGAGCTGGACCTCACCAATGAGATGGGGCAGCTGCAGCCAGCACTAGTGGTCACTGGGACATGTCAGCTCCTTGTGCCCCCACTTCCCACCGTTCTTATTTCTGCGACTTGAAATAAAATCCCACGGCCCTTTCGGATTGCAGGGACAATGTCTGACCAAAGCACTAGAGAGCATGTCCTGTGTACAGGCACTAACTCCTGATGGGGAGGAATCAGATCTGACATTGTGCTGCCTTTTGGTGACCACCATATTCCCGGTGAGGCCAAACAGCAGAAAACAGAATTACTTAACTGGACTAAAGGCAGGCAGCCTGGCTGCACTGGAACTGAACCCTGTGTGGAGGGACAAGCAGATGAGTTCGGAAGCGAGAGCTCCCTTCTGTGAGGCAGAAGCTCTAGGTGCGCAGTCAGCACTGTGATCACCTCCAGTGCTCCTCATCTGAGCGAAAATGCAAGCCAGGGTTTTCTGACAGTGGATGGGATGTCCTTTTCACCCTTTATGTTTGACTGCAGATCAGGAGCACGTCTGGGAGACTAATTAATCACTTAAAAACAACAAAAGAGGGGATAGGGGGCCGCAGAATAGGATGGGTGAAGTTCACCCAGCTGGCCAGAAGACAGCCTGTTACACAGTGGTCACCTCCTTGTGCCCAGCCCTGCTCAGGTAGGACCAAGAGAAATTTCTGAATGGCATCATCCAGGATAGTCTGGGTGCTCTTCTGGTCTGCCTGGCCTCAGTCTCCAACACACTCCTCATTGCTGTTTTAACTGTCGTCTACCCTTGAATTCAACCTAAATTTGTTTAACTACAAGTTCTCCTATGGACTGTTAACCAGTGACATACATGGCTTTTCTCAGGCCCTGGTTTTATGAATTTTATGCAGGATCAATCACCAAAAGAAAAAAATCCATCACTCGGTGAACACAAGTCACCAGCACAAATGCGATTGTCTTTTGTTGACACTTGCCCTTCTGAAAACCACAGCAAATCCTGCCCCTGGGGGGACAAATATTCCTTATGTTGTGCTCCAATGCAGAAATAATCTAGCAGGAGGGGGCTGAAAACGTTCCCTGCAGCACCATCCTGTCCCAGGCTATTAATTAGTTTACTTTACCTTGTATTTCCCTTGACTCTTGTGTGCAACAGAGTGAGGGATGTTAGTCACGGAGATGACTCAAGTGATGGATACGTGCTTGGTAAATGGATAAGTGCCAGGGGACATTTGCAAATGCACATTTTGCTGGCAAGCTGCAAGCAGACCGTGTCTGGGAGGGAGGGAGAGGAGGAAAACCTCCCCATGGCAGCAGTGAGGAAGGCAGCTGTGTTCTCCCTTCAGCGTGGGCCTGGCAGTGATTGAAGGAACCCAAATTACCTGATACAATATTCCTTTGCATTGCACAAAACTGTTGAAACTTCCATAAAAACATATAATGCTACATTTCATTGTGTTAATGCAGAAATAAGTGTTCCTAGTGTTACTTAGCACTATATAAATACAAATCAGGATTCTTTTCATAAGATATGTCCCTTTCCAACCCTGAGACTTTGCAAAAACCTATGATCCCCTAAAAATGTCACAGCAGAAACCTAAAGAAGCAAATGGGTACTCCAGCTATTGGTGAACTTATTTACCACTGTCTGTCAAAAGCACAAATAATTCTGCCTGGCTTTGTTCCTCTCTGATTTATAAGCAAGTGTATTTCTGCAACTTGCAGTATTCATTTCTCTGGCAGGTTTCCCTCTATTTCGGCTGCTAGATCTGGGGATGACATGACCCATCAATAATTTCACTCAGGTGGAGATGAAAGTCAGGGAAGATACCAGCTCCCATCCTCCATAAACCCATCTCAGGAGGTTTGCCCTCTCTTCTGTACCTAGAGAGTTGAAGAAAGAAAAAAAAAAAAAAGGAGTTTTAATGCATCAACAGAGCTCATGCCAAGAAATAATCAATTTCTCTCTCTTCTATCCATCCTTCATTCAAATTCACGTCTTCTACCAGCATCCTGTGCTGTCTGCCCCTCTCTTAGGGGTGGGACAAGAGCTGCCCCCTGCACCCCTGCATGCTCAGGCAGCAGCCAGGTCTCTGGGCAAGTCAGTGCATGCAACATCAGAGCTTTTTGCATTTCAGGTGAGACACAACAAACTCTGGGGTGTGCACACGAGGGAATTGGGGACCCCTGAATGCACTGGAATTTGTGCAGTTTTGCATCACCTATGGGAAGCTGGGTCCGGGGCTGTGGGGCACCCAGGGTTGTGCTGAGGGTGCCCAGGGGAGGCCTAAGGGCACAATGAGAAGGGGAAATGCTTTTGTTATTGCTCCTTGTTACTATTTATACCTTTGTTTCCCAGCCTGTCAAATGATGCGGGACTGTTTCAGGCAAAGCTGCTCCAGATTGCTCTGCTGGCTCTCGGGGCAAGGGAGAAGGGTCAGAGCACCAGGAGGAGCTGGAAGAGCCAGCACGCCCTGTCCAGGCTGGGCAGGGGTCATGGTCACCCTGACAGGTCCCAGCTAAGGAGCACCTCGTGCCAGTTTTTGGGCTTCAAGAAAGAGGCTAAGAGAGGGGAGAGTCATCCAAACAAAACGTTTTCTGTTCTCTACATCCAGACCTACATTTGCCAAATTCAATCTATGCTATGTCTCATACTGGACAGGGTGGAGTACATAAATGGAGTGAGGAGCTAGAGTTTGGTCTGAGCCAGAGAAATTTACCAGGAATGATCAGAGCATTGAAATGGATGATTACAACAAGTATTTATCAAACCTGCCTGAGTATTTATCAAACCTGCTTGTGCATGGCATCACCAGGAGAGCTGCTTCAGGAGCTGAGTAATGGCACACAGACTGGGGGATGCCAGCACAGCCGCCCTGGTGACCTGGTGCACTGCTTTGCTGTGCACAGCACCTGCTGCACTGGGGCCAAAAGGAAGGGGATTTCTCCCCAAAACCAGGATGGTTGCCGCCAGCTGCCACGGTGACAGACAGGATCTGTTCTCACCACCTGTCACCATCTCTGAGGAGCTGTTCCCTCCTCTCTGCTCCTGCCAAGGCTGTTGGAAAACCCCCACGGGAAACCCTGCGTTAATAACTCCGGTCACGTCAGAAGCCCCTCCACCCACGTCACCGCAGCTGCCACACAGCTCTCGGCACAGGAACGTGCTGCTTTGTGAGGAGGTGCTCAGCGATTCGCAAGGAAGCCATGCAAATGCTCTGGGCCAAGAGCTCTGATGCCTTGGGCCTCCTGACCATACAGCTCAGCCGCTCCGGACATGGGCCTCTCGATTTGGGGCCATGCCAAAGAGGGAATCAGGAACTGTGCACCTGCCCAGCGCTTTGGCATGTCCCTGAAGAGACACGAGCCCCCCATGAGCCCCCCCCCATGGCTGTGGGTGCAGCAGAGGTGCTGCTTCAGCCATGGCAGAGGAGCAGGGAGGAAACCTCGAGTGCCATTCCTGTGACCAAGGTGGTGGCAGGGAGCCCCAAGCTCTGCCCTGCTGCTGGTGCTAAACCTGGTCCCTGTGTGCGGGGCCAAGGACTCCAGTGCTCAGTGCCCCGGCTCCTGCTGCCTGTTGATTCTGGTCTGGGCAGAGCAGAGCCCCTCACCAGGGACTCAGCCCCGCACTCTGGGGCTCCCTGAGCCACAAACTGGCATTTAGACTGCTGATAATGGTGACAATAACAGCATCACTCCCTGAAAGGCACTCGGCTCCCTGCTGGAGGGCCGCAATTCCGTGGTGACCAGGAAAGCTCCTTCTGTGCCTTTCCCTGGGCAGGAGCTTCATTTTCTGCAACTGCAAAACACTTCGGATATCAAAACAATCACCTCCATGTGTACTGCAGAGAACAGCCAACTCGTTCCACTTGTCTCAGGCCAGCAGAGCCAAACCTAACCCAGCTGAGCAGGAAAGCTGTGACAGAACAAAACTGTGCCACTAAAAAGATGCACTTTTTTTCAATAAAACCCCTATCAAGTATTGAAAGCAAATATTGTTGCGCAAGGCACAAGAATTTTGCAATACTTGGGCAAAAATACTAAAAGAGCTTTCCCTGGTATGTGTATTTTCCAGATTGCACTCCTTATGTCAGAACTTTTGATGTTACATTGAAGTATCCTTTTCCATTAGAGAAAACCCAAACATTTGCACAGTATTTAGGAATGCTCTCCAGTCCCCAGACATGATGAATAATACCAAGTACCAGATGACATAGATCACTGTATATGTAAATATTTTAAACCTAAAATTATGTCTGTTCAGTTTTTAAAAACCCCATATATGCATAAACCTTTATCAAAGCATGATCTTGACAGTTTTGTATTTTGAAATGCCAGTGACTATACTTTACTGGATCTTTATGTTTATGTGTTGTGTGTATATACACATCACAGGCAAACATGTGTGTGTATGTATGCATTGTATGAAGCCATTTTGACTTACTCTGACCCAGAGAGGAATTTTGTACTGCAAATAATACCCCATTTTCATACAAAAGTTAAAAAAAAAATTAAATGCTATTAAATCGGAGTGCCAGGCATCTAAAAGGACCTACTAGAAGAAAACAACTGTGGTTGTAACTAGCGTCATCTTTCTATTCCCTTCTTCTTACATACAAAAATCCCATTTTTTGCAATCAGTTTCCACACACAACCAACTTCTCCTCCTAAGAGAACAACAGCATGAAGAAAGAAATAGCCACTGCCCTACCAGCTTTTTAAGCCTCCTTCCAGTAAACACAGTAGAGCCTTACAGTATCTTTCGAAGACCCCAGCTTCTTCAGCCCGTCCAGAGGGAGGAGATCTGCAGAATCCTTGTGAATAAACTGAACCGCCTGCTTCATCCTCCTCTGCTGGCGGAGAGACGCCGCTTCCCTGATCTCCACTTCTTTCCTGCTCGGCTCCGTCAGGATGCCCGAATAAAACATCTCTGCGCCCGAGCGCGGCTCGCTCCTTGAGGATGCGGCTCTCGGGGAGCTGAGCTGAGCCGGGGGATGCTCTCGCCTGGCTTTATAGCCGGAGCTGCTGACGTCGGGAGGCGGCAGGTGCCTCGGCCGGAGGGGTTGGGCACATCGCGACACGGCAGCGGCAGCGGCGCTGGGCTGCTCCCGGGGAATCACAGCGCATCCTTCCTGCCCGCTGCCTGCCCTGGCTGCAGGACTGGCCACAGGCACCCGGTGGCTCTCAAAGCCCTCACGGGCAGCACGGAGCACCGGAGCGCCGGCACGGGGCTGGGGGAGCTGCGCACAACCCCGGGAGCCAGCGCACTCCCGGCCAGCCCCAGCGGGCACGGCTGCATTGCCCTGCATGGGGAACCGAGGGGACGCGCCAGGTGACACTGCCCAGCGCCGGGGTGGCCCTGGGGGCTGTATCCCCCCCGGCCGGCGTGATGCAGCCCCGCATGGACTGTGCAACTGGCCGTGGTGAGGTTTGGCACCTTATTCCCGGGGCTGGAGGGGTTGGGGCAGGCTCGGAGTGTCCCTGGTCTCACCAGAGCATTGCCAGCGCCGTTCTGAATCGTCACTGTCCACTCAAGGCCCCAGGAAAACTGTCACAGAAGTTGTCCCAGCCAAACTCTCCTATGCCCATCAAATATCCAGGGACAGCACAATTTGACTAATCACTCGTGTCTACATAACTGATTGTTAGTCAGAGCAAAACTCTGCAAAGCAGCTACAGTTCTTGTCTCATGATCCAGGTGTTGCAGGAGTCAGCTGTGCTCTAGTCACTTACCTCTGACCCCAGACAGTGCTGGGAGGGTTTCAAAGGCTTGTTAGCGGATGAGGATGCTGGCATTATCTTGGCTGTCCACAGGTATCCTTTATCCTTCATGGCCAGCTCGAGGCTTCCAAGAAGCAAAATCCTTTTTTCTGGGGCTGCGCTGGCCTTTCACTTGTTTTACTTAAGCATGAACAAAGTCTCCAGCAAAATTCCTCTGCCTCTTTCCATTACAGTGTACAACATGAACTAATACACATTAACAACCTTAATAGACTTTCATGCTATAAAGACTGATTAATATAATGGCTAAAGAAGGGAATTTTATTAACAGGACTCATAGCACACTTGGATTTTTTTAACTGCAACAGTGAGTGAGGGCTTCCCTGAACTTTCTGCTTTCCAAGTAATTTGTTTCATGGAATAGGTGCAGAAAAAATGCAGCCCTGCCTCAGAGAGACAGTACAGATCTGGAAACACTACACATGGGTTTGGCTCTTGCTAAACTGAGAGAGACCTTTCATGTGCTAGGGAGAGCACAAGAAAAGCAGCGCTATGCCCAGGATTTATGCCAAGCCAGACTTCCAGAACATTTCTAACCTGTCGAAGGAGCAGGGACACTGACTCTCCTTTGCTCTCCCCCATCAACAGAGCCTGGACTCCCACTTTCAGCTCACCAAGACACCACTGGCACCACACAGACCCCAATCCTGGCCTGGGGAGTGGGGCTGGCACAGAGCAGGGCTGATGCCAGACCAGCAACGCTCTGTGGCTAAACACACACATCTGAGCTCTGCAGCCACGGACAGATCGTGTGTGTTCAGCCCCTCCTCATGTGACCTGGGAGAGAGGAGGGTAAAAAATCAGATGATGAGGCAGAATGCCATAAAACCAGAGCCCATTATTCCACAGCCTCACATAAAGGCCACTACGCATGAGCCAGCCCAGCTCAGTGACTCTGTCAGCCTGCAGAAGGATGACAGGACTGACAGGCTGAAGGGGGACACAATTTTTATTCCCTGTGCTGACTCAGCTCGTTACACGACAGGACCATTGTTCCACTCTGGGCACGCACAGCTGGGAGGATAAAAGCCCCTTATTTTTCACCTTGGGAGCCATTTGGCACTTTTCCAGCTGATTAAATAAAGATATACAACAGCATCCATGCTCTCCCAAAGGCAAGGAGGCACAGAAGGAAGCAAAAGGGCTGCCACTGGAACCAGGAGGCAATTTTTAGTACAAAAGCTCCATGGAACAGCAGCACTCTGCCCAATGTACTAACAAATGCCCAGTCTGCTCAGGCTTATGGCAAGAAGAGCAAAGCTGCAAGCACAGGTGGAGCATGAAAAGCCCCCTCACGCAGCAGCTCCGAGGCTGCAGCCTGTGTTTCCATCCAGCACAAAAGCATTTTGTCTGAGCCCTGCAATTTCACTTCTGCTGTATGTTATAAATGCACTTTGTGGCAACAGCTCCGACGAAAATCTGCTCAATGCTCAAGAGTAACAAATGAGATAAAGGCCTAATTCCTTTCTTGATTTTTAATCCTGAGAAAGAGGGAAGAAGAAGAAGCAGTAAGTCATCTGCTCAAATTATGCAGGATCCACACTGAAGGAGTGGCTCGGTTTGGACAGCTCAAACCCAAGTGTTAATTTGGTTAAGTAGTTAAATCATTCATTTGCAACAGATGAGCCAGCAGTATTTCTCCCCCTCCTCATACAAACCATCTAAATAGGGGCACATCTCAGAAAATTTCCCATCTGCTCACTGGAGGCACACCTGTGCCTGACCACAGTCCTTCACTCAAGAAAGGGACAAAACCACTTTTCTTGCTCTTTCCTGCCTGCAGAGCAGCATGGAGTGTTCCTCTGCACCTCCATGTAACATCAAGCCTGGTGTCAAGCAAAGGCTTCGCTGGGCTGCGATGGAGAAAAGCCCTCCAGGACAGGCTGGCTCTGCCCTCCAGGACAGGCTGGCTCTGCCAGAAAGCCAAGGTGCCACCCTGGACAGGCACAGGCTGCTGGAGACAGAGGCTGCGAGCTTTGGCAGGTACCAGCAGAGCTGCCCAGCTTTGGAATGGTCTCTGTCCCGTCCCCAGGGCATCTTCCCCAGAGCTTTTCTGCTGGCCCAGCGAAGTCTTCAGTGTCCAAAACCACTGCAAAGTGCAAACAGAGGGAAATGATGCCTTCCCTGGCCTTTCCACCCTGCCCTTTGCCCCAGCTGGGGACAGGGAAGGCAGCACCATGGGGCAGCAAGAGTGCCCTCGGAGGGAGGGGAGAGGATGCACAGCTTTGATGAGCTCCTCAGCCACCATACCACAGGGCAGACAAAGCAACACCAGCACCACCTTTCAAAAGCAATTTGCTTTACCTGTGATGGTTTTACCCCTGCTCACAGCCGGGATGGACTGGCTCAGTCCCCAGTCACGCCTGCAGCTTCATCTGCATGAGGGAAGCGGAGCTGAGGACTTTCCTTCACACCCCCATTCCATCGCCTCTCCCGGTGAAGAGGAAAGCAGCAGCAGGCAGCCCAGGAAGTGGGTCAGTCCTTTCCCCCCCCATCCCTTTTCTTTGATTTCTCATCTTTCCCTAAAAAGAAGTGATTTGTTAGTGGTTGCCATATCCTGAAGAAAAGCAGAGATGCCCCAGAAAACTCTGAAGAAAGGGCAGAGCGGTGTAATTTAACAGAAACAGAAGCAGGCAGTAGGTCCAAAAAGAATAATTTACTCAGCACAAAGAGAAAATTTTAGAGAATCCATTTCCAGAGAAAAGGCTGTGAAGAGCTTAAGAAAATGAAATTGCAATAATTGATGTATTAAAATAAGCTTTCTGTCCATCAGTGCGTTAGTAAGGGTCAGTTCTAGCATAATCAGGAAAATAACTGGAATAATCTGAAGACTACAAACCTGTTCCTTTTCTAAAAATTTTGGTTACAAAAACTCAGAAGGATTTAATGAACTTCTTAATCATCATTTGTAGCAGGACAAAGGCAGAGCTGGAGAAATCCTCTGACATACAAAGGTAGAATCAGGTTGAGATTCCTGAGAAATGTGGCCCATTTTGTCCAGTAACTCCACACTCACCTCCTGTGTCTCCAGTGCTGCCCAAGGGCAAGTATTTCCTGGGCTGGGGTGTGGGGCCCATTACAAGCAGTGCATGGAGACAGCTATTCCCAGGGAATCTCTCCCTCTTCATCCTGGATGCAGCTCCAACCTCCTCTCCCTGAGCATGTTGCAGTGCCTGAGCTGGCAGCACCAGGCACGAAGCAGAGGCACGGATGACACTGGGAGAGGAATCAGACATTGCACAGCTTCTCCCGCGAGACTGAACTGAATTTATCTGTCTGTTTCTCTTCATACTCAGAGGCAACAGGCAGATGAGAGTTTCTGCAACACAAAAGCTGCACATGTCAAACCAAAAGATTAAAATGGCAAGTCTTGCAAGAGTTCCCTTACCTTTATTTTCCCTTTTTTAAAGAGGCTGAGACGTGGGAAGCTGACAGGTGACTTGACATACTGGGGAAGGGATAAGAGGACAACATGTCCAGGGGCTGGCATGGCAGACAGAAAGCCTGGCCCCCGATCTCCACATCTTAGACCCACCAGGAACAAGTGCAGCCCCTAACAGAGATGGTGGTGGCTCCTGTGCACTGAACTGCACTGCTCCCACCCAGGGGTGAAGGGAGAACAGGCTGATCACGGCCCCAGCAGCACTCGTGAGCTTGTTTTCTTCAAAGCAGGAGGAAATGGTGTACACAGAGGGCAGGTGATGTTTCTCCCCAGTATGTACCCACACTGACCTCTGTTTATTATGTGCAACAGCAAAATTATTTCAGTGTAAAATTTTCAAAATTATTAATTTGAAGGAACATTAATACATGCTAGTTCTCACCCTCCCCTATGCATGTTAGAGTTGAACTGCAAATATTTATTTTGAAGTAGTCTACACATATATTCGAAGTGCCAACCATAACTACATCACTCAGGCTTCCCAAACCTCGGGGGATTTCACTTCTCCTGTCCTGCAAAAAGCAGCTTGTGTGCTGAGGGCTTCCTCTGCTGCTGGGGCATTCCAAGCCATAAATTTTACATTCAGGTCATTAAATATATAGCAGGGATCTTGTTAAGGCTAAGCCAGTGCAAGTCACTTCACACTACACAAACACAGTTTTCTCACTCCTTTCTAAATTTCCAGAAGTCTGACATCGGGAGACCAAGGAGGAGCAGGGCAGGACATGCAGGAATGCCACTGCCGCTCGGGAATTCTGAGCTCTGAAAGCCAGGAGGAAGAGGGCGCTGCTCTTCTTCCCGTCAGGTTCCATGGCAGTCCAGCAGGAACTGCTAAGAAATAACCGGGAGCCTGTTGCTCTGGAAAAGCAGGGGCAGGTGGGATGAGATGGTGGCCCTGAGGGGTAGGAGAGGGCAGGGAGACACAGGAGACAGGCTCACTGCTGGGTTCTGCAGTGAAAAGGATCCCATGTATGATCAAGCAAAGTGGTTGGGGTGCCCTGGCTCATCCTAAAGCCAAGGAACGCTGTTGTGGAATTGCTGCATTCTGTGTCTTCCATTTCTATTCACCAACACACTTAAGTACCTGCTTAAATGCTTTTGTGAATGGGAATTACAAAATTTCACCTTCCCACCACGGTGAAAAGTCACTCCTTAGTACACCAAATATCAGTATGGTGCAATGGGTATACATTACCCTTGGATACTTACTTGGGACATCTGTGTTTGCTTTTGCATCTGTGTGGCTAATCAATCATAAGGCAGCTGGCCAAAATTTCCTTGAGTCAACACCTTGAGCATTAGTGGAGACAGAGGGGGATACATGGTGCCCACAATGACATCCGTGCCTAGCTGTAGTCATGGAAGTAGTTCCCTCACCCAGTCCGAACTTGGCAGCCAGAAGTTTTAATTATTCACCCCTTGATTGTTGCAAATGTGGAATAATGGGCTGCCATTTTCTCCCTTTTACTTTCCCCTCAAACCGATAAGTTGTTCTCAGAAACAACTGGCACCGTGAGCAGATGCCCACGACAGACCAGGAGATCACACCACAGCCATTTTCCACTGGGATCCTGTTGGCCAAGGGGCTTATGTCCAGGGTTTTCTATCCCATAAATCCCATGTCTTCATCAGGGAAAGGCACACTGCCTCCAGACTAAAAGATGAAAGCTATGGAGCGTGTGAGGCCCCAGACTCAGTGCTCTGCCCTCTCCATGCAACCACAGGACTGAAGCAGCTGCTGAAACCCGAGCTGGGGAGGAGAGCAAACCAAGGCAGGCTAAGCAGGAGCAAGATCAGAAAGGTCTGGCGGCTTATACAGCAGAAAGGGTCTTCGAAATCTCCTGTCTTTGGGTGACAAGTTTAGAGCTGGCACAGGTATCTGAAAGCTCCCTGCCACAGGGGGGAACTCTTAGCCCTGAAAGGAGTCACACAAATTCTTTAAAAGCCCTCTGCTTTTTCTGGCTTGCTAGCCAAAGAGTTTCCCCCTGGCCAAGTATAAATATGCTGCGGAGGCATTTCTCATTCCAGATGCTTTGCAGTGGTGTGATTCCTAAACAGCAGCACTTTGGGAGCGGGAGGGGGAACTCCTCAAGGAAACTCTGTGGAACTTACCTCGTGGAGAAGACAAATCTCAGAACATAATTTAAAACCTTGTGGAAAAAAAAAAAATCACTCTGTCTCTGGAACAGGATGAATTCAGGTCAGCTCTGAAACAGAACTGCCTTTTGAAGGGCTCCTGTATGGCTTACCCAGTTTACCAGGTGATGCTGACAAAAATAACAAACTCCAGTGATGCAGTAAGCAAATGAGCTGAATAAAATCGGAATTTCCCAGCTCTTCTGCGAAAGCCCCAAGAACAGGTGCTTATTTCAACTCGTGCCAATGTGGGATTCACCAAGGAACAACATTCTTACTATACTTTTTAAAAGACTGACTGTGAACCTTTTCTGCCACTACCAGTTAAAGGAATATTCATGGAGGGATTTCATTTGACAAATATTTCCACCTTTTTATGGAGCTAGGATCCAGGACAGCTTTGCACCTTTCCTTCAGAGAAGAGAAGGGGGTAGTTTGATTTGTACAGGTTCTCTGTCAAGTCTGAAATTGCTCTGGTTTCACAACAGACCAATATTCAATGAACTCAGGGTCTGAATGCTATAAGTTAAAAATATATATATTTTGGAACTTTAAACATTCAAATCCTAAGTTCATCAAATGGATCAAAATATGTTTAGTTTGGAACTTTGAAATAAATCAAAATCTGAGATACCTAAGATATTTACAGTATCCATTTAAGATAAAAATATTATTTGCATCAGCATTAGAGAGGAGGTCACCACAGTGTTAGTCAAACACAGGATCTCTCACCTCTGTGGAGCCCCTTATGTTTATTTTATGAAGCCAAGACTCCAAGACTCTCAAGTGCTGCGAGTGTAAGTGAGCTCCCGTTGTACCCTCCTGCCACGGCACATGCAGAGCTGCAGCAGCTCCCCACGGATAAGATTTAGTCAGAAATGTTACTGAATACTCAGGGCTAATATTTGCTCACGTACAGAATCCTCAACAGGGCTTCAATGTGGCTCTCCTAACACAGAGGTTGTGTTTGCCATGTTGTGATTTGGTTAAATGCCTCCACCTTCAAGTCTGGCCAACCGAAGGATACTTGAGCCCCCAAAGGAAGGCAGCTGCCCCAGGAGAGCAGGAGCACGAGCCCTGTGGGCAGGAATGATGAGGCACACAGAGCTTTGAGGTGCTTGTGCCCTACCTTGGGTATAATTTACTGCAGGATCATCTGTCCAGCCAGTGATAGGAATCAAGCTGTGATCAAGCTGAGCAACCAAACGACGCAGGAAATCAGAAGCTGACTGCACACACAATTTCATTTTCAAAGACAACTGTTCAAAGTCCATTATTGACATGTGTAAGAACTGAGTCACCAGAGAGATGGGGCCAGGCAGAGTGCCAGAATCACTCGCTGTTCTCAGAAGTAAATAACAGCAACTGAAGTTACACATTCACAGCCCATTTCCTCCAGCTTCTTTTGAGGTTTATTCTGCCTGGAAAACAGCTTTCAACCCACACATTTCCTCACCTGTAATTTGGAAGAGAAGGGTGATGGATGGTCAGAACTCAGTTCAGGTCTCCTCTCACTGCAGTCTGAAGTGGCAGCAATACCTGGCCCAGCAGCCCGGGCTCTGGCCCCATATTTGCATTTTTTAGAAACAGAATTACTCAAAATACAGGCAGCTTACAAACCACCCCCTCCCCTTCGGAACTACTGATCAGAGGGGGTGGTGAGGCTCCAGAGCTGCTCGGGTAACAGAGCCCCAGCTTAGCCGCTCTCTGCTCTCGGGGTGCTGCTGCAGGAGCCCCATCCCAGCCCACCCTCTGATCGCCAGCGGGATTGCAGCGGATCCGTGTGTGCCGGGCCACATGCTGCCCTCTCGCGGGAAGCCCTGCCGATGGGACCCTGAGCCCGGGGACAGCCCCGAGCCCGGGGACAGCCCTGCAGCCTGGGGACAGCCCTGCAGCCTGGGGACAGCCCTGAGCCCGGGGACAGCCCCGCGGGAGCTGCAACCCCAGCCCCGGCAGCAGCCTCCTCAGCTCAGCTCCCCAAACCCGCAAAAATCTCCTCATCTGAGCCTTTTCACGATATCCCCGGCAAGAACAGACCCCGAGAGGTGTCTGAGGGAGGGAAGAGGGCTCTAGCATCTCGCATGAAGTTATGCCAGAGCACACACATGTCCAGAGCATCCCTAAGCCAGACTGCCTTCTTCATCAGATCCTACTTCTCTATTCCTGCACGAGGAAACACATCCTGCTGGGATAGACAGGCCTTTTTTACCCACTCCAAGAGCAAACAGTCAGGTTGGATTTGTGTCCTGAACAGAGCCAGGACAGGTATTTGAGCTGTGTTTGCTCCAGCACTGCTGCATGGCTCTCACACCGCGGGCAGCGGCTGCAGGGTTTCTGCACAGCAATGCCTGCAGTGTTGAGCACTCCGCTCCTAGAGCTAACCTTCCTTCTCCCACTGAATGAAGTAGCTGTTCTCAGCATGGATGAGCCTTTTCAGGGTTTTATTTTTGTAAGTTTGCTGAGAGAATTAGCACCTACAGGAGCCGGGGCACAATAGTTGTGCTATGTGAGCCAGACAGGCCCCCTGAGCACCTTTCTCTCAGTCCTGTTTTTAATAACTGGTCTCAGCTTTTCCACACAGCCCCTCACACCAAGACTGCACCAGTAACAGCAAGCTGAGGGGCACCCCAAATTCATGAGCAGCGTTGTGTCACATACAGACGTGTCCCCTGGGCACAGAGATGCTGAATTTCCAGTTTTCTGGAATGCTTCCTGAATTTCCCCTTTAAACCTCACAAGAAATCATGATCTCCCCTCTGTTGCCCTTAGCTGCTTTCCGTGGCTGCGTTTCACCCCAGGCAGCATCTCCAGGAGCCAGGTGAGCTGGCACCTTGCAGCAGGTGACAGCTGCAGAGCCTGGTGTGCTTGCTGTGCACGCAGTGACAAGCAGCTCCCCATCCCTGGCTCCACATCCAGAGCAAGCTGTGGCTCCCTGTGCGCCATGCTGACTGCAAATAGGGCACGGCTAAAGGACTGCTGTCACCTCCAAAGGGAAATGCGAGCTGTGTTTGGAGCCTCTCTTGCTCTTTTACTTAATCCCCACCAGGCACTCCCATGTCAAGCCCACTGTACTCACCCTGTCTGGCATCCGGCTCTACCCAAGTTCACACCCTGGACCAGCTTGCTGGGCTTTTTCAAACTTTCCCTCGCTTATTTCTGCTCAAGATCTGTATTCTTGTGCACTCTCCTTTCATTTATTACATGGATAATGCATACACAGACACATGCACACAGATGAGTGCATTTAACACACCTCTGCATATCCTGAACCCAGTGCCAGATAAAGCTCCTCCGTACAGCTCACATCAAGGCCCCTGTCCATGCTCAGTATTTCGTTCTGTTTATTCCAGCTCAGCAAGAGGAAAAGAATCCATGAAAACACACGTTCAGGCTACTACTCTTGCACTTGACTGAGGCACAGAGGGTGAGGCTTCCTTTAAATCCAGTCAGGCACAAACTCTCCCTGTACAGAAGTATTTCATGGATGTTTGTAGTGTGCAGAACATGCAACACATGAGCTAAGGACTACTAAACAGCAAATTGCATCTCAGGTGACTGCTTCAGAATGTTTCAGCTTCCAACGCAACTTTTTCTCTCCTCAAAACTAGAAACCCTTGATTTCCTGATTCCCAGAATCGTCACAAAATGGCAATTTCATGGCATATGATTTGTAAATCTACATTGCTTATTGAATAAACTTCCCAGTGGGGGGGGGTGGTGGGGAAGGAAAGCTTCATCTGCATCGGATCAAGTTTAGCAGCTGGACGGTGTGAGGGAGTTTCTTTAGTTAATTCTGTATTTATGGTCATCTCCAATAAGAAAAAAGATTTCAAGGTCTTCTGTTTTGACCTGTTCTTTCTCACTGTGTACTAAACAGGGTTTGCTTCACAGAATTTGGAAAACTTACTCTTCAAAATGTGCTTAATCAGAGAAAATGTTACACTAACATGCATCTATTTAAACAGAGAAAGATAATTTTTCATTTTAACACCTAAAGTGATTTGATAAGGTAGTTTAAGGAGCAACATGAGAGCATCATACATAATTTGCGTTAACTTGGAGAAAAACTAGATGAGCTTACTTACTGAGTGGAATCTGCCCCTTGACTTGTCTAATTCCTGTTTTCCCCACAGGTGCTCTGTTTGCATCGCTGCTCATGGGTGTTCTGTACAGTCCCAGCACAACACGTGTTGTGGAAAGCAGACTACCACGAGAGAGAGTGAAAATCTGCCTGTGAGCAGAAGAATTGTATGAACGAAATGGGCAGCAGCAAGATGTGTTGTAGGATGGGTTTGTTCCAGGGATTCCCACAAACAAACCTCCTTGTACCAGCCCTGAGTTTGGCTCAAGCTCTTCAAGAAGTAATTTTTTGTCTCTTCCAGCAGCAGCCTGGCACAAGCACAGTTTGAGTGGAACAGCATTCAAAGGAAGAGTGGAAGTATATTTGCATTTTTGTTGTGGCAGGTTTTGCATTCCACATCTATTGCATTTACTGGATGCCATCTATATGCATGATAGAAAAAGCATTTGCATTTAAGCTTGTTTAATTCAGCAATATTTGTGGACCACTTACCCACACCAGACCTCCTCTGATTCCTTGGATTTAAATAAGCTTCAAGTCTTGCTCTCCATATTCTGCTATTAATTATTTCTGTTACGTATGCTCAGTCAGAATTTCAGCTCCCACAGCTGTGGGAGTTCCCAGGATAGTTCACACTGACATTCCCTGTCCCAGAAGGTATCTGAGCACTCACCTGTCCATCACTGCAATCCAGCACTGGCAGCACTCACAGAATCAGGAGGAATATTTGAATAGCAGTGTTCTGTCCCGAGATCAGCCTGCAGTCACCATACTCTTCCATGACCTCTATATTCCTGAGTGTCATTTACTCTGCTGTCTTTGCCACATAAACCAAAGCACCTTTCTACAGCAAACAGCTAAATTACACAGCTGCATCTTCCAAAACCACACCAAATGAACCTGGGTGGACACAATCAGTGAAATACAGATCAGTTCTTGTCGCTATGATCAAACCTGAGGGTCAAACAAGCAATTGAATAAATTAAGAACATATTGGGATTTTATAAAAGTTTGATAGAATTACTACAACTAATAATCTCAACATAATATTTTTTTAAAACCCAGAAAAACAGTATTAAAAATTATTATAGATTGACTTATTTGCAGTTTCCTATGACCTAATTCTATTTTTCAATTCTACGAAATTAAGCCAGTGAATTTAATGACACTGTGGTATAATCTTAAAAGCACTCTGGGAACTTGTGTCTTAAAACAGGTTTTCACCCTGTTTTCTTTGGTTTGGGGGTTTTTAATTATTTTTCATTTTAACCAAGGTGGTTTGGAGTTGATTTTTGCTGTTTGTGTGGGGTTTTTTGGGTTTTTTTTTTAGGAAAAATAATCAGATGAATCTACAAAGTAATAAAACACTTTGGAGTTACTTTAAGTTGTTTATCCTGGCTTCATGCAGCTTGTTACAACAGGCCAATTGACTCCAGCTCATCAGAGAGGAGACATTTTTAGAATTTATACCAGGATAATTCTGGTATTTTACTTACCAGGATAATTCTGATCTTTTACTTGCCAGAATCATGTATACCAAATATGTGAATAACTGTATCTTTATGGGTATAGATGCAGACTAATAATATACTACGTGAAACAGAATGCCATGGTAAGCAAATGTTCCCAGGATAAATTGTATCTGATATGCAATAACTTGTTAAACAACCATTAAATTTGTCAAAACTATTATTTAGCACCGCAAAGATAATTAAAAAGATTACCCAAGAACTTCATGCAGCTAAAAGTTCACTGGTTTATTTCTCTTGTCAAGAGTAACAGACTGAAACATTTTACATTAATTTACAATCATCAAAAAGATCCTTATGCTTATCTCATGTAGGTGACATTGAGCCATCCAGTTAGCGCTAATTATTATTCCAGAAATTAAGTCCTCTTTTATAAGGTTAAACATTTTTTGATTCATTTGTTGCCATACCACGACATCGGTCTACAACCACACAGAAAGTAGAAATTGAAATTTCTACAGAGCCACTACCATCACTATGAAGATACAATGCCAAGTGTTTACAACATTCTCCAAGTTATCACTTCTCCCAGCACGTAAGGTAGCAAAAATTCCCTCTTCACTTTCTACTGTACACACAGGAATTACAGTAAAAGGCAAACTTTTGGTCCATAATGTTAGACCAAGGGTAACAGAAGTGCTTCTGAGTCATTTGCTATTTAAGTAGGAAATGAACAGGGCTGTGGAACAATGAGGATTCTTCTCTGAGAAAGGGCAGGTTTTCTCCTCAGCCTTAGACCGTGCACACTCCTCTCCTTCCAGCAGCAAAAATGGCCTGTGCTCATGGGGCAAGAGAAGCAAAGCTGAGATCACTGTACACACCCAAGCCATGGGGAAACTTTCTGGAAACACCTTCCTGGGCTCTCTCCACCATAGTACTCTTCACCACAGACACAGCCAAGCCTTTCTCACCACCCTTCCTCTTGTTTTGGCACTCCTCAGCCATTCCCCTCCGCAGCCCCAGCGCTTCATGCCTTCTGCCAGGCAGTCCTGTCCTCTCCCCGCAGGGACGCAGCAGGGACCCTGCTCAGGATGAAGCACATCTGCCAGGAGGGCAGCAGGACCTGAGTTCCTTCCCCTCTGCTCTGCCAGCTCTCCCTGCGCCTCGCTGCACCGCCCCAGCCCGTGTGCCGCTCTTGCTCCCCATTTGGGAATGGGCACCCAGCCCCTGCCACAGCCACCCCCGGGAGATGCTGGAGCCCCGGGGCAGCCAGCTGGGACACTCTGCTCTCCCTCTGGGCAGCAGCACAGGCCATCGCCCTGCCCTGCCCAGCCATGGAGAGGGACACAGCACCACGCTGCCCATCCTGAGAGGCTCTGCTGCCCAGCTGTGCCCAAAGCCATCGTCCCT
Source organism: Origma solitaria (assembly GCA_013397895.1). Classification (NCBI taxonomy): domain Eukaryota; kingdom Metazoa; phylum Chordata; class Aves; order Passeriformes; family Acanthizidae; genus Origma; species Origma solitaria. The sequence continues at coordinate 2,687,223 of VZRL01007093.1, forward strand.
CCCCACCACCCCACGGCCGTGTCCTTGCCTCACAGCACAGAACAGGGCTGCCATGGCCCAGCAGCCCAGCAGGGCTGGGTCAGGACCACCCATTTGCTCCCAGCAGTGCAGGGAAGAGTTTCAGAGCCCAGCTCCTGATGGGGGCTTCCTCTGTCACACTGTGGACGTGGTATTATTCACATACAGTAGTTAAATACCACATACCAATGCCATGAAACCCAGCAGATCTGACTCCACAGCCCAGGAAAGGGAGCATTTGTCCTGGTCACCCTGTGAAATGTCAGTACCTTTCCTAAGAAGGCACAGAGAGGGAGTTTGGGGCCCACTGCACCCCTTGGCATCACCAGTGACCGAAAGGCAGAAGTCGTAAGTCCATTTCCAAATGGGTGGGACTGTGGCTATCTCCCTTCAAGGCAGAAGGTCCCCAAGGTACATTACTCTGGGAGAATGGACTGTATGGCCAGAGGACATGTACATGTGGACTGAAAAGCACTGAGACAACATTTTGATCAACACAGCTCTCCCCACAGGCCCTCTCGGGATAGCCTTGTCTCCAACAGGAAATGCAGCCTGAGGAGAAGGGCACCGAGTCTGGGAATGCTGAAGAGCAGTCTGCCATAGACAAGCTCTGTGGTCACAGGCTGGCTGAGTCATTGCACCTCTCCTCTCCAGCCAGACAGGGAAAGCAGCTATCCCTGCCCAACAAGGCCATTCCAAGGTGCTCAGAAAAGCTAGGGAATAAAACAATTGAGGCTCATACAAGAACTTTATCCATCTTTAAACAGTGTTGTACCAAGAGCATAATCTATGCAAATCCTGCATTGAAAATGGGGCTTGTGTTCACCTGCAGGTGCTCAGAGAATTTTATACCACTTGGAAGATGCCTTTTGCTGGACAACACTGGGATTTAGCAAAGAATGGGATTTGTTCTAACAGTTGCAGACAGCCCAAAGTGGAAATGCCCAGTGGGTGAGGGCCTGTTTTCCATTGCTGTGGTGCCCTCAGTTTATTCTGGTATCGCTCCATGTAAGCCAACAGGTCATTAGCATGGACAGAGTGTGAGCCAGACCCTGAACATTCAAGCTGATATTCAACCCTCTGCTTCATGTCACATGCAGTTCAGAGAAAAACTGCACCTTGTGCAGCTCCTGGCCTCACTGGTGTGAATTAAAACAACGTCAACCTTAGCTCTGAATTTCCTGCATAGTAAAAGTTAAGAGAGACATCAATCCTGTTCTCACTTTCAGCGAGACCAAACATGAACCCAGCTTTGTTGAGGTAACGTGCATTAATGGCAGCCCAGGGTTCATCCCAAACCACACTACTTAGCCTGTCTGTCCTCATTAGCTTTCAGAGGTGCTGATGAAGCAATGGGACAGAGCTCTACAAACTTCTGCTTGGCGCCATTCAGGTACAGAGATTATGGGCAGTCTCCAATTCAGAGACCTGTGAAGTATCCTTTGGTGCCCAAAAGGTATTATCTGGAAAGGAATCAAAATTCTGTTCACCAAAATATTTATATTAGCTGAGAAAGCCAAACTCTGCCAAGAACGGAGCTGGCGAGCTTCCCTGGAGTGTCTCTGCCAGTGTGTAAAACACAGAAAGCAGCCCCACCTACCACAGCCCCTCTGTGCATGCCCAGGGCTGGTTTAGCTTTTAAGTACAGTGCCAACTATTTGTAAGGCCTCAAAAATCTGGAAACTTTGGAGCGCAGCAGCCGAATGAAGGATCTTGGGAACATCTCTCTTGACTCTTGGGCTGTGTACTTGAAGTAGTTCTGTGGATGCGCCAACACGTCAAACAAGGCTTTTATCAGCTTCTTGTCCTGGGAAAAGGGAGGCAGATTTTATGGTAATTCCACAGAGGAGTTAGGGTCAGTATTACCAGAGTTTAATGCCTGTCTAATTCATAAAAGATTATGGGCATTTTGCTTTTCAAGAGTTTCAGGGGGCTAGAAATGAAGTGGAGCAAGGCTGACATTCAGGCTCCCAGGAAGACCCTGGCGTTCCACATTAGCAGCACTGGAATTTCTTCCCTCCTCACACAGCCAAGAACAGCAAACCAGCAAACAAACCACAAAACAAACACACACTTGGGCTGATACCCAGCAAAACAAAGGCGTGCACTCAACTTGCCCATGGAAGTCCCCTAAGCAAGGTCAGAGAAACCCACGAAGAGATTTCTTTCGCCGAGGGAGGAAAAGCCTTTGCTAACCTACAGGCTACAAGGAGCCGTACCAAGTGCTTCGCCAGGAGCTTAAATGCCACGTCCCTCAGTTTGCTTCACTGATTCCTTCCACCACAGCCCATGTGAGGCTCAGGGGACTATTGTTACCACATATTTCCCTAGTAGGTCTGATCCACCTTCAGTCCCCCCGAGCAAAGGGCTCTGTGTCCCCTGCTCCACACAATCAGGATCTGCTGATTCACCTCATTTCCCTGCAGCAGCACATGTCTAGTGTACCGAGGAAGCAAACTCACTCGGCACCAAATAACTGTCATTTGCAATCCAAATCAACATGTTCAGTGGAAGGAATGTACCTTAAGTATTTCCTGGTGATTTTCAGAGGCATAAAGTCTACCATCCCGAACGATGTCTTCTATTAGTTCTTGGTAATCCTCTGTGGGGAATGCACAAGAGAGTAATTTGCAGATTCACTTCACTTACATACTCAATACCTCCCTTGGTTGCACACATGGAAGCCCTGCCCTCAGAAGAACCTGTGGTCCTTGGCCCTCATATTAGCAGTCAGCAAATATTCCAAACCCTTTTGTGTTCACTGTGAGAACAGTGTACTCTGCTGAGCCGCTCAGCATCAATACACCAAAAGCAAAAGAAATCAAAAAGCAGCTAAGATTGGAGTGCATACTGTAACCAAATAACGTGCCTCAAACCAACTGAGCTGCAGGAACCCTTCTGTGCACACCCACAACCTGTTATTGACTTCTTACTACAAGAGGAAGGAAAAAAAATATGTAAGAGGATTCTTTCTTAAACATAACCCCCCACCAGTCAATCATAACCTGAAATTCTTCAAAAGGAGAGGTCTCCCCTGAAAAATTATTGATCCACTGCTGGCGACACTCTGCAGACCACAGCAAGGATGACTCCTTCACAATTAATCCAGTGTGAATGGAACATACGATATCACTTCACTTATGCTGAAGTGCAAATCCTCAGCCCCAGTTCCACACCTCATGATTCTGACAAGGACAAAGTGAAAATCTTTCTTTTCAGTATAGATATTTACTCTCTGGTACTAGGTCACAAATGGCAGCAGCAACACCATAAATCACAGGTACTTGGGCTCTGCCTGATTCCTAACTGGGGCCACCTGAAGCAAATGGAAAGGCACAGAAGTGCATTAAACTTAGATTCTGGCTCTGAGCTCTGCACTTGGCAGGCCAGAGCCCCGAACCCCAGCTCTTTGTTTAGGTCTATGGGAGGCTGGAAATACGGTGGCACTTAAAAGACTGAAGCGAATGAGGAATTCCTTAAATCAGGTTTCAATGGAAACAGCCACCAGAAGCAGCTCCTAGTGATGCTGCTGAGGGTGTTGGGCTGCCCTGCTGCTCAGGGACAGGAGTTCTGCACTGCTGCAGCTGCTCCAGCCCACATAAGCCCAGCTGCTCACACCCACTCACCATCATAGGTCACGTAAGGCACTTGGAATCCTTTGGCACTGTTCCCTTCGTTCGACTTGAACTGGATCCACAGTTTCTTAGACCTGGAAGTGAAAGCTATGGGGCGCTCGTAGGTCTGGCAGGTCTCATAGGTGGTCACTGAGTTGGAAGAAGCTTTGGAAGAAAATGCACAATAGGCATTTGTGTGACAATGCTTCGTACTAACGAGCTGTTAGAAAATGGGCTAAACCCCGAGGAGGAAAATGTTTGCTGGTGTTAAGAAAACTCCTCAAAATGTGGCAGGCCATCAGTGGATGGTAGGCCATCAATAAGGGACTTCCTGGTGAGGGAATATTTTTCCTTTTCCTAAATAAACAGTCTACTGTTTGAAGGATGTGCCTGTAACTAGAAACTGAAGCTGTTTATCCACACATCAGGCACCTGTAAGGATTAGCAAGCATTTCCTCTTTCCTAACCCAGGCTAGAACTGCTCAGCACAATGCACGATGGTTAGCTTGAACCACCTACCCCTTCTTAACAATATTTTTCTCAAAGTTCACTGACACATCGTAGCCTTGCATCCTTCTTTCACCCAAACCTATGGATTAGCACTGCCGGATAGGACCTCTCCATTTGTGATTTAGAGAAATTTCTGCTCTTAAGTAGAGGCCAGCCAGGCTACGTTTAGTTTATGAAAATGGCAATGCCTGTGAGAGCCCTGTGCTGCTCACTGAGATATGCCTCAGTGGATATTTCAGACTCACAGCTTTTTCTCATCACCAGGTAGTCTCCGCACTCATCCTCTATGGGCAGGAATATTTCCGGGACCACGATGAGGATGCGGCGCTTCGGCGGGGGGTTGATATTCCAAGTGCACTCCGTGTTGGCAGGGTAGTCCCCAGGGTAGTTGGGGGATTCGATATATCCAGTGAAATCTCCCAGCTCACCTCCGCACTGCCTGTCTGGGAGAGGAACACGGTGTGCAAGACAGGGCAAAGAGAGGCCACTCTGCATCTCTGCTGCAGTCACCATCACAGGGGACAGGCACGCACATTGTCCCTTTTGCCCCAGCTGCAGGTACAGTTCTGTTTGCCAGCCGCTCACGTTTCTGTGTCGGTGTGTTTATCCACATCTGTGTGGATATAGGGACTCCAGAGGTGGTTCTGAGCAGACACCTCTCTGCCCTCCATTCTCCCTCTTTAATTTACCCTCAGCTTCCCACAGTATAGCTGCCGTAAACCCAGAACAGGGGCTCCCTTTGTAATTGCCTCTTCCAAAGGTTGCTATTAAGAAGAAATGGTTACCAGAGCTATTAAATTTTGTGAGCCAGCTTCCATTCCTCTTAACAGGAGGGGAAAAAATCAGGGTGCTGAGAACACAAACTCTGCTACATAATGAAAGAAAAGATTTAGCAGCAGTTTAATACCCGAGCAAGCCAGCAGCAGCTGGCAAAGCACAGCCATCACTTACCTTGACAAGGATGATGGAGCCAGTCTGCAGAAATGGTCCCTCACAGACCTCAGTAAGCCATGTGGGGTGAGATGCAGGCAGGCAGCAAAAGAGGAGCAACACCTCTGCCTTCTCTCCAAATCCCTGGAGCAAAGCTAAGTTTTGCCCTTAGGGCCACTCCAAGCATTAATGGCCCTTTTTATTTGTGAGAGAGCATCAAAGCCATCTTGCTGTACTTACTTTTGCACTGTGTTACGTTTGTTGACCCATCAAAATCAGTAGTGGTGTTCCCAGGGCAGGAAATGCAGTAATTTTGTCCAAACTCAGGCTGGTAGGTGCCAATTGCACAGCGAATACATCGATGAGTTGTGGTGTTGTAAAAATGGCCCGGAGAACACTGAACTGGACAGTAATTAAATGCATCATGGTTAAAAAAGTGGCAGCAGCATACTAGAATATGGTTTTATACATTTGTATAAGGCCTAATATAATTTCAGAAACGGAAATGCCATATTCATAAACTAGGAGGGTAACAAAGCAGAGGTAATTAAGCAAATTTTAATTTATCAGGTCATTTTGTGCAAGTTCAAAAGATCTACTATCAAATGTAGTTTTCTATGCTGCACAGTCCCTTTTTTTTCTACTCCTTTTAAGCTCAGCTTACTCACAAATAATTCTTGCAGAGTTCTGGAAGCTAGCTCAGCCAGGAGTCCATCCCCACACGCTGCCCCAATCCAAAAGCTTCAGATAAGCCCCAAATAGTTCATGCATCTGTGATTCCACGTCTCATGTGGCCTCTTCCACATGCAAATTCCTGAGCTCTTCATTCCAGTTAATAGAAAGAATTCCTTTAATCTCCACTCCAATTTGAAAACTGAACCTCATTTATAGACTTGGTTTTGTTTATGTTAAATAAAACTGAAATCAGTTCCTCTTATCTTGGTCCAGAGTTTTAACATTGTTTTTAGTACTTCAATTTTGCAAAATTAAGTATGAAACAACATGATTTGTGGATTCAGTGATTCTTCACTGAAGGAAACTATTAGGTACCACACTACTACCAGTAATATTAATTCTTCAGCGATACTTCAAAATTCCTACAATATGTTGCAATTCTCAGTAGTAAACATATCTTAACTGAGACTAGAGAGATCTCTTAATCCAAACCACTGCCAAATGTTTCCATCAGGACCTTATTCCTATCCCTTATTTCTGCTCTGCAGCAGTAGATTTTCTGTTAAGACTTTTTCCACAGGTGATTTCTAGAAGTAAAGAAAATGACTTATGCTTTTGGTAATCAGTTTTAGAAAGAATTGAGGCTTCACTGAATTTCCTTGCAGCCACGTCAGGCCAACCAGCTCTGAGATTCCTGGCAGGATTAACCCTCAGAAGGAGGAAGACCCTTCTGTGAATGCCCCACCCGAGCAGCAGCATTTATCTTTGCCTCAGATTAATGCAGTTCATCAAATAAACCTTGGCCTTACCTTTGGTCTCACAGTCTTGAAACAAGGCTGCCCCGCCATGCCTCGTGGTCAGACCTCCTCCACAGGGAAAGCAGGATACCCTGCCAGCTTCAGGCTGGTATGTTCCCGGGGGACACGGCAGGCAGGGCTTGAAGCCATCAGGGGAATATTCACCTGGGGAGCACTGGTCTGGGACAGGAAGAGCACACATTGGAGATGAAGGTGTGTTAGTGAGCCTGCGCAGGACCTGGAGCCCACAAGGGACCGAAAGTGTACTTCCAGATTTCTGTAAGTGCTTTAATCTTAATATTATTGAATATTCATATTTCATGACCATTAGCATTACGGGATTGTGTGAAAACCTCAAGTGCAACAAGTAATTGTTCAATTTCAGTAAACGAAACATTATGCCTCAAAGATTTTTAAAGTGGAAATACTCTTGCCATTCCTCTGGCACTGGATCTTGGATAAGGATTATTTGTGCACTGAACTGCTGTGTGCTGTATGGTGCATAGACAGCACTAACTCAATCTGGCTGATTTCATTTGAACACACACCTCAATATTATCTACCAAGCCCTGCAATATTCATGAGTATCTTTGAAAAGTTCTGGTTTTCAAACTTTTCACAAAAGCACTGGCTTCAGTGCTGGTATTTAATAATTACCCTGCTCTGGAAAGGCACAAAACACTGTTGCAGTTGTTCAGCTGTGCTGAAAAACCCTGTCCTTTTAAGACCTGTTACGATAATAAACTGTTAGTTTTAGTTTATAGCTCCAATAAATCACTCAGTGAATAGCTGTTTTGTTAGGAAGTTAAATTGGCCTTGGCTTCATTTCAGGATATATGACTAACAACAAGCAGGGCATTAACTACCGGTCATGATCAATGATGAAGAGTTTTGTTTATGGCTGATACTTCAAGAGGAATAGCTGAGCGTTCCTCCTTAGCTTAAAAATAAAACGCAGCAGGTTAAGCAATGCTCTGTACCTTATCAATGAAAGCTTGTGAGGAAATCTTAGCTCTTGGTTCTAACTTTTTCCACCACACACCACTTCTGCCCTCAAAAGGACACACATTCATTTGCTCCCACGCTTTTCAAGGCTTTCTCCATTTTATAAACATTCCTACAGAACACTCATCTCTGTACACTTAGTGCACTTCCACAAACATGAATGAATTCAGGCTTTCATTGCAGCATTCCTAATAAGGTAAGGAAAGAGCACTATTTACAATTCCACCACAAGGAAAGACAATTCAGGGTAAGGAAAGGTGATTTTGAGAAGTGGCTACTGACTTCAGAAACCTAGAAGCAATGGAAAGACCCGAGAAGATCTCCTTCCCTCATAAAATTCCATGGCTCCATGGGAAATCAGTGCTCTGAGTGATCTTGCTAGAAAATATCTGCTCTCTGCTATCTCCCCTTAGCCTGTCTTTTTCAATTCATTTTAATCACATGTCAAGTTTGGGGTGGTTTGGGTTTGGTTTTTCTACATTTGGGAGAAGAGGTGTCTCTGTTCTGTGTTTTGAACAGAAACACTGACCATACAAATTCAATCTTAAAACTGTACTTCAGGTTTCCTAAACTTGCTCAGAGTCCAGCAGAACAGTAGGACATCTATCAGAGCTCAGAGCAAACCTGCCCCAGGCAGGAATCAAACCCAAAACTTACATGGAAATGTTGCATCTGAGAACTTATCCCATCAGATCTCTCTTGACAACCTTATCATCTGCATCTACTTGCCTTGAAAACACCTGTTGTAAAAATTGTAGAGATCCCTGTAGAATACACAACTGAGTTAATCTAAATCTTCCTGGATTATTTAGCAAAGTGCCCAATTTTTGAAAATTTCCTTTGAGGAAGCAAACTTAAAAAGACCTCCTCAGACATCACTGAGATCCTCAGTCTGGGCCGAAGGAAAGCTTTTCCATTAAATCTGAACCATTTGAGTCAAGTATTTCCTTCTGATTTTCCTAAGAGGTGGCAACAACAGCAAGAAAAAAGGCTAAGTAGCTACCAGCACTGCACCACCGTAATAGCATGCTCAAAACCAGCTGAAAAAAGCTCTGATTTCTGAGACACACCAAACTCTTCAGTCTTTGATTGATCCAATGTGCATTTGAGAAAAGAGGTCAGTACATCCACATACAGATTTAGCTATTTTGAGTCTAACAAATACTCAATATCCAATGCAAATAATAGAATTACTCCATGCCATGTCCAAGTTCCAATGCCTCAAGCTCATGAATGTATCAATTTCTACACACAACTACATCAAACCAAGCTTTTCAGAGCGGTACAAGTGTCCAGACAGTCCTACCCACAGAGATATTCCCTGTAAACTCCTCATCTTCCACCTAGAAATGTTTCAAACACAGGCCACTCATCCAGCCCCACTGCTGGGGTAATGAGGAAAGCCTGTTTAGAAGCTCACAGCATTCACCAGGGCCCAATTTAGCATAACATATTAGTGTTAGATTCAATTATTGTGACATTAATAATAGGGACATTGTTTCAACACAGAAATCATCCCACAGAAATCCCTAGGACTGTGCATAAAATTAGCATGAACCTTTCCTGGAAAAAAAAGCTCAACAAAGTGAACAAAAATCCACAGGAAACACCTCTAAGAAGTTCAACTTTTCCTGTTAATTGCTTAAATAAAACAAGTATATGAGCTTCATTTTGCAGAACTAGAAACTGGACGATCCTGCCTGACGTGGGAAATACCCAGTCAAAGCCACATCTGAAGATTTGCAAATAATGACATTAAATCACAATTCCAGTGGCTGGCTTTGCTCTTTTTTTTTTTTTCTTTTTTCAGAAACTTGATTGTTTTTCTCCAAATGAACAAAAGAACAAATTGCCTCTAGTAGACTTCATTTCTGCAGCCACCCTCTTTGTTTATCTTCAATACCCATTAAAAACCTGGTCTTGAGTCTCATGCAGCTGTTTTAAAGGAAAAAAAAAAGAAAGTGAAAGCTTTTCTGATGCAAAAAAAAGAAGAAAAGGGGGGTAGGGGGCAGAAGAGAGGGGCCCACAGGGAACCAGGATTAACAGTTACAAAGACATTTAAAGGCTCTTCCCCTCTTTTCAACACATTAGCCTTTGAGCATTTGCTCCTATAGACAAACACTGTAGTATCTCAGGGGCCGAGAAGGTGAACCTCATAAAGGAGGTCATGATCCACCAATTTACCATTTTCTTAAGAATGATGCCTTGGCTTTATAAGGAAAATCACCAACGAGTGATGCAAATTGATTCTGAAGCAGCATACTTTAAGCTACTGTGTTTTAGCGGGTCACACATTTGGGTCACGTGAGATGGTTACGCGCTCTAAGGATTTATGTCTTGGATCTATGACTGTCAGGGAAAACAGGTTAGCAGGAAAAAGAGCATCCTTTCTCCCCAATGGATAATTCATTTCTTCTCATTGGATGTTGATAAAATTGTTTAAAAAGAAACCTCAGGAACAACAGCTCTGTAACACAACTATTAATTGTAACAACTGCAAAGGCAGGCAGCACTTCACTTTTCCCGTCAAATATCTCTCTTATACTTTTGTAGTGCCAGTGTCATACCACATACCAACTTCTGAGACATGCTTCATCATTTTGGATGTAATGTTAATATCTTATTCGCGTCCTCTCAGCTAAGGGGACAAAACTGCTGAATGCTGAGCAGTGAAATGCACTGACACCTCCCACGCAAGATGAAGCTGCTCATCATTTACATCAGAGCAGTGCCTGTGCCAGTGCTGCTCATGCCTGCAGCTCTCTGAAGTGACAGCTCTTTGGGTGAATCCACTTGGGACTCCTGTGAAGCAAGGACACGCTGTCATGTCCTTTTTTCCAGGAATTTCAGGAAATGGTAATTCTCATTGTGTCCTTCCACCTCTGAAAGTATTGGTGTACCGAACACAAAAAAAGAAAAAATGGAACAGGCAAGTTGTACTTTTGACTCCATGGGATGAGACCAAGATATGACAAAGTTTTAAGCAATGGAAAAGCAGCTAAATTGCTTGTTGCTTGAATGTAGGAGGTTTCTGGTAAATCAGTTTCTGAAAAGGAATTGGTATATTTAAACGGTTGGTCTGTGCCTGTTAAATCTCCCTGAAGTCAAGCCCGTACTGGAGAATGAGCACCTGTATTCAGGCTAGTGAGTGAAACTGCATTTTCCCCCAGACAAATCTTCCCCTCTCAGTGAAGCATGTAGTATTTCCAGCATCCTCAGAGGGTTCATATGCAGTCTTGACACACTAAGATTCCAAAAGGGATGTTTATCACCTTAAGATCTACTTCAATGCAGAAAGATCACACTTCTGTGCTAAGGGAATCCAGTTCTCTGGAAAGGTTGATGGAAGTTCCATTTTGCTGTATGCATTTCATGTGATATCCATTGCTATGGACCTGTCACTGGCTGCTCCTTGGAAGCCATACACAGGATTTCATGGGACTAACCAACAAGAGTCATTGAATGCGCTCATCATTGATACAGAGCTCAAGCAGAACAAGGCAGAAAAATGCAACACTTGAACCTCTGAAGCACCAGGAAATCCCAAACAGAACTGTAAAACAAACAGCAAACTTAAAATAAACTACACTATCCCATGGAATCAGCAGTGAATTCCCTTTCACCACCAATAGCCCTTTAAAAAATAGTAGACACACAGGTGCAATCACCCAGCATATTAAGAATTATAAAATACCCCAGAAACCACATCTCATATATTCCTGGTTCCTTTCTAAAGCTTTTCTTCTGTACTGTGCCCCACTCAAGATAGTAGGAGTGAAGACAGGAAAATCAGGGATAGAACTGCCTCACCAGAAATGTGAAACCAAATGAAATGTATCTTGCTGCTGCAACTGCAGGCCGCTTACCCAGCACAATAGCTGCCAGAGCAGGAGCTGGACTTTCCCTCTGACACTGCTCAAATATAAATTATGTTTCAGACAGCACTGTGCCAGGAGAATTCTGCCACGGGAAGAGGACCAGCACAAGACTGTCGGAAAAAACAAAACTGTATCTAACTTATCCCTACTCCAAATATTTGAAAACAATGAACTTAAATCTGTATTTCACAGCAGAAATACAGATTTTCTGCTGTGAAACTGTATCAAAGACTTGTAAGTCCCTTCGACTTATTTTGTTCCCCCACTGCTTCCTACTCCTCTGGCCAGACTGAGCAAAATCCCATTGCCAAAGCCTGCTGTCCAGAGGCCACATCCACCACCGGCACTGAATCCATCTGTTGACCTCATATCTCTTGCTGTGGAGTCACCTTCTCCCCAGAACCACTAGACTGGGTAAGGAGGGCCCCAGTCCTGTCCAGAAGTTCCCAAGCAGCTCTGCAAAACAATCAGACCAAGACAAAAAAAAAAAAAAAAAAAAAAACCAACCCAAAAAACAAAAACCCCAAAACACCCTCTCCCACACAGATCCCTGGGCTATCTTCTTGCCTTTCTTCACTCTGTTCCCACTCCATTCTCCTCTCCCCAGCCTATTTTTTTAGCTCCTTCTGACTGGCAGTCCCAGCAGCAGCACCAGGCCCCCAGCCTTACCTTAACCATTCACCCTGGGACAATCAGCTTTTTCTAAGGAAATGAGGCGTACATAACTACACTGCCTCTGTGTGTACTTTTATGTCCTCTCAGCAGCTAGGGAGCTGTCTGTCCAGCTCCCAGCAGCCTGATAAGTGACGCAGAGAGATTTCAAAGATACTGATTTTCTCTGCATTTAATGTAAATAAGCAGGGAACGAGTGGAAGGAGAGAGACCTTCTCAAGACCCATGTAAGTGAAAGGCTATGGTGCGAGTTCCACCTCCCGTTTGATCACAGCAAATCTACACAAGGATGTGGTCTGAATAATTCAGCTGAAGAAAGGAAGATTCATTCAGTGATTGCACCTTGCTAGGCATGAGCAAATCAGACCGTAAGGCATGAGACACACGGGGTCATTCCACTGCTCTCAGCAGTGCCTGTTAAGATGTCCAGAACAAACTGCGGCACCAATTCAGCAGCAGAAGAGGCCTGACTTTCACAAATTGTTCTTCAAAACCTTTGTCATCATATGCTCAGTGGCTCTGTTTTAACCATGGACAGGCTGCTTGTGCTCACCACACCAAAGAGTTTTCCAGGCAGGCATTCCCCAAAAGCTCCCTTTCCCTCTGAACTAGCACAGAAATGCCAGGTATGCTTCTCATTTGTGCTGCAACATTGAACTGGTTCTGCAGCTACCTAAAGACAATTGTGTTTCTTTGCTCTTCCAATTTCTGATCGTAATTCACATTGCCTTCTCCACCTGCAACATTTTTAGCTTACTCACTGCTGGTTTTTTCCAGATGAAATCATGAATGTTTTCAGAGTCATACAGTCTGTACAACTGGACTGATTCAGATTTTTTCAAAGCCTTCCTCCAGTATGCAACAAAATAGCTTGAAAACATCCTTGTAAACTCATCTTGGTGAACTTTCCAAAATTTTGCAGACTTATTGCAGTGTTCCAAGAAAAAAAAGAAATCTTACAGCTTTTTCCGAGATTTCCTGAGTAATTCCCTGCGTGCTTGCACAGATGTTTTAAACAAATTTTCTGTTCCACGAAACCAAGTTTTTCTAGAGTTAGCAAAACCAGATTGGAAAATCTATTCTTAGGCCAAATGCTGCTGCTGGAAGACATACTAATTCAATGTGACAAGCATTTTAAAGGCATGCTGATTCACAATCCACCTACACGCTGCCTACCCCGTGCAGCCTGAATTAGCTGTCATGGTTGTTAGGCCCCTGTTCAGATGTAACATCTGACCCTTCTCCTTAACTTTTGTGCTTTGGAAGCATTTACTGTGGACTGCATTATGGCGGAGCCCTCCAGTGCCACGATAATTAAGACTTTTCTCAGTGCTGGCTTACAAACCCCCTGCTCCCCATGAATTTATAACTCTGTCACGGAGATTCTCTGGGGCTCTGAGCTTAGTCAGCAGAGCGAATGTGATGATATCAAATTCTGCTCAGCCTTTGCCTTGGGATGAGGGAGACGTGAGATGTGCACAAGCTCAGGAACAAAGCATTACACTGAACATTAAATGGTGTCTTATAAGTGACACTGGTGATGTCAAGGCCATCGGTGCCTGATGTTATTCCCAGGATTTCTGCCTTCAAGCTCATTGCAGGCTGTACATCAGCTGTAGTGCAGTGCACTGAGCCCTCATTCTGCTCCGTAACACACAGTTATTAATTCATAGTCACGTTCCAGCAGCACTAACAGCACCCCACACTTCTGCACACACATCCCTGCTCTCTCCTGGACAAGCAAACCATGATCCCTCTGAGCTCGCCAGGCCTGAGCCAAACAGCGAAACACATCAGACGGTCCATCGCTAATTCCCACGGAACTCACCACATCTGTTTCCCGGCTGCACCTGTCCTGCACCACAAGCCTGCTGTGGCTCTGACGGCCTGGGAGCCTTTCTGGCCACCTCGTGGTCCATGCCAGAGACGCGGATGCGGAACTGGTCCCTGCTGACCGTCTTCCGTAAGGTCCGGATAGTTTTACGGAACCTCTTCTCCGTCTTCTTCCGAGCGCAGCGGACATCGCACGTGTCTGGAAAGCACCAGGGGTGAGAGCTGCTGTGAGGGGCCATGCACAGAATCCCACCTGATTCAAAACACCAACCAATTCAAACCAATTCCCCAGTTGGGGAAGCAACTTCTGGGAACAAGTCTGAGATCCTTAAGGACAAACCCACCGGGCAGCTCTTCAGTCTTTGAAACTATCCCCATCCCTCACTCTTTCTGAAGCAGTAAAACTAATTTGCAAAACAGGAGATACTTTTTATCGTCATTTTGCATACAGACAGAAGTGAAAAATACAGAAATTAAGGAGCAAACAGCAAGAAGCTTCAAACCGCACCTTGGATTATTTTCCAACCAACCTGTCACCTCCTTCCGGCTTGTTTCAAGCTCAAAGTCCGCAGTGATAAAAATCTCTCTAGTCGCTGTCAGTCTACTGAGGGCTCCATGAACTCTCTTGCCAGAGCTGCATGTTAGGTTTACATAGTGGAAGCTCTCCATTACTGAATTATGTCTCTCTGTATGGACAAAACCAAAGGAAGCAGAAGCTTGGCCAGCTCTGTTATGGAACATTCACCAGCGCGTGTGTCATCATGAAGAGTTAAAGAGGACCAAACCATCACCTCCACGTGCCAGTAAACAAACAGTTTGGCCATTCTCTCAGCTAGTGCACCCTCACACAGGAATCACAACCATTTTCATGGTTTCAATGAGGAAATAAGGTTTACTTAAAGAAAACACCCAGAATACGCTCTGGTTCTGGAGTACATAACTTATCACTGACCATTGAGTGCAGTTTCTCACTCTTACCCTGCTAAGGACAAACAATCAGACAAACTGATTCATCACATTGTTTAATGACTCCTTTCCCCATTTCTTTTCCTTCTTTTTTTTTTTTAAAGTACTCCTCCTCATTTTGTGCTGACTTTGTAAATTCCCAGGCTGTACTTTCTGCTTTGGAACAGATGGAAGAGCTGACCTCACTGCGTCCATCTGGGGCTGCTGAAGTATGAAAGGAAGACAAGAGAAAAGAGGAATAACCCTTGGACAATAGAGTCAGCATTAAAGGTCAGGAGATTCTTCAACAAGGCATCAGACAGTAAGGAGCAGGTGAGAAAGGAAAGAACAGAAAGATAAAAAGAGGAAGAAAATGAAGAAATTAAATTAAGAAAAAGAATAGTGGATTTTGCTGAGAATTTATTAGCAGTGTTACAAAGAAAAAGGGCTAAGAGCTTTCCTAGCAAGACTGTAAGGATGCCACAAGGAAATCCTGGGTTCTGAAATAACTATTGCAAGAATCATGGCTGGGCAGGAGTGTGTCTCGTGAGGTCAGTGAAGAACAGAAAGACTACACTCCTCTATGTTTGCTTGTGGTGTACTTCATATTTGGACAGCGCTTAACCCCTGAGCTATGGCTCTAACCTGCTTACCTGCATTTTTATATTCATACCTGGTATCATCTGTTCCAGACCTTCTTGATACATCTCAGTCTTTTTCAAACTACATTTTCCTTCATTTAATTTAAAGGTTACGCTTATCTTGATGGCTGAAGCATCTTCAGGAAGAAACAATGACATGTTATTTTTTAAAAAGGAGTGGAAAATTGAGATAACCCTAATGTCACATCATAATGATGACAACAAAAAAATGTGCTGAAGTGATCATCACAGAAAACCTAATGAGATGCCAGAACCCTTCTGCTGTGAAGCTTGCTCACAACTGGAATTAAAATGAAGTGTGGTACATTTTATTAAGGGGGAAAAAGAAAGAGAGAGAGAGAGAGAGAAGGTGAACAAGACCAGATCTACTATTGGGCAAATCAAATAAGGGTGAGCTGAAATCAAAGGAGATACTCCAAATCATTTCAGAAAGTAGTTTATGCCGATAGATGTAAATGCTTTCTAAACATTAATGTCCAACAGCTCAACCGAAACACATTGTATGTTTCCAACACTGCCCAGGTTTGGATGACTAAAAGGAGATATAATTCCTGGTCTAGCTGTTTATTTCACTACTGGCCTTTTTCTTTATTTTGAAGTGTCAGTTTGAATGATGCTGATGAAGCAGCCGAAGGGGAATTTTCTGTGGTAATCATGAACTACAATCATGAGGAAGAGGAATTAAAAAGAGATAGATTATCATGACGACAGAAAATAGGAAGTCAACAGAAATACCTTTGTTTCACAGTTATCAATGAAAGTAAATCAGTCAAACTATGTAACAGTAAATGTGGTGATTACCCAGCCAGCTGGAAGCATTTGCATTTTGCTGCTTTTTCTTAAGCTGAGATGACCTGCCACAGGTGAGGGTGTAGGCATCTTGTGTTCCTAACAGACAGACAGACAGTAAAGACACAGGCACAGTGCACACACTGAGGACTCCTGTAGCATAAAAGACATTTTAAATTTGTCGATTGGCATCATCACACAATGTTGTTCATAAAATACTCCACATTAGCGCTTGTATCTTCCTGAGCCATTTAAAGGATTCAGGAAGAAAAACAGCATCTGTCCCATAAGCGCCAGCCAGGTCTGCACGCCGTGTCCCGTGGGATGGAGGCGGACAAAATCTCAGCGCCCACGCAGGGCTGGAATGCCTTTGCCCCATTCAGCAGTGGCTCTCAGGGCAAATTAAGGAATGGCCCAGGGAGCACAGAGAATTCTGTCCTGTCCTCCCCAGCTTGTGAGAAGGGAATCTGAGGGTAGAGTGGTTATAAAAGACAAGGGGAGAGGGGCTGGGCTGGACACCATCAGGGATAGAGCCCTTTATTATCCGCAGTGAAAGAGGAAAGATCCCTGTTTGTTGAGCACTTCCTGGGGCTTCCATGAGAGTTAGGAGGCTGGCCACTCTTGCCCTCTGCACAGAATCACATGCTTGGTTTTGTTAGTTGGGACTTACCAGAGAACACCTGGACATCTGGAGAGCAGCTTAAAAAGCATCTGTCACTCCCAGCACTCTTAATGCAGTGCAGCAATACCTTGGGTGACACATTATCAGACAAGGGACCTTTCGTCTCTGGATGAGATAAAATAAACACTCGCAGAATTAAGACATCTATCTTCACCCTACTAATAAATCAGCGGGCAAATGTAGCCGGCACCTGAAAGCACCCATGCAATTAATATGATGTTTAGACAGAAAATTAAAGCAAAATAAAAACACTGGAAGATAATACCACAAAAGTAATTTCCTTTGCCATGAGCAAAACCTTCTCATGCAGAGGAACAAAAAGAAATAGAAGAATGAGCTAGATAAAAGCACAGGAAAGAAAGCATCGAAATCCCTCAAAGTATCTCCTGTTTTTGGGGTTGGTTTTCCATTTGTTTTTATGAGTTTCAACATCACTATCATCATGCCTTGCTAAAAATTCAAGCAGGATACCAGGAACGATGACTCACACCACTTAACGGGACAGACCATCACATTTGACTGCAACCATATGGCCCATCAGACACATCAGGAGTAGAAATGTATTTACTAGACACCTTACCAACACAGTCCTTTTTATTCCAGTGTAACTTGTAGTTAGAGTGACACAGGCATTCGTAGTCTCCCAGTGTGTTCACACACAGCTGCTGGCAGCCACCGTTGTTGATGCTACATTCATTAATATCTACAGAGGAAAGGTAAAAACACTTTTTAAAAGTTGCTCTTCCCAAAGTTCTGCACTCTAACTCCACTAGGTAAATGTGGACACAAATGCTGTTTAGTAGGGTTTGGAAAAGATTTCAGGAATGCTACCTGGACACCCACCTTGAAGTAGCTTGTCTTCATGAAAATCCTTTGCTAAATGTCAAAATAGACCAAATATTGGTGGCTCATAACTAAACAATATCCAGCCTCAGCAATATGATAAGGAATTAACTCTAAGCAAAGCAGATCAAGTCAAATCTGCATTGCACTGTGTCTGGTTAATTAATATTTCTAGTCTGAAATGAAGACAGAGAACATGGACAGGATTCATACCAATCAATCCTCCAAAGCGCTCCAACAGATGCAACTACTGTGGAACACCTTAGCTCTATGGGCAAACACCACCATTGTGTCCCCCTTGTCTCTTTTGGCCAACTAGCCAGTTTTGGGGCCTTTGGTCCCACCCAAAAAATGCCAAGAGGAGTAGAAATGACTGACAACATGTTGCCTCTGGTGCAAACTCACATGCTGGTGCCAAATACAGCATTCACCAGTGCTGTATCCCCGGGGTCAGTAGTGGGGCCAATATTATTTATTTCTCCTCATTAGACCTGGATGGTGGGACAAGAGTTCACCCACAGTAAGTGCACCGGTGACACAAAACTGGGAGGAGTGGCTGACACTCCAGATGGTTCTACCACTATTCAGAGGGACCTTGACTGCCTGGAGAAATGGGTCAATGGGGATCTCATGAATTTCAACAAAGGGAAATGCAAAGGTCTCTGTCTTTGCTGCTCAGATCCAACCCGAGGAGGGTTGCATTTCTCCCCCATATCTTTATGGCAATTGTGCATAAACCTAGAAAGCTGCCATCAATAAACCTCTTGAAAGTCCTATAAAGTTCTGAGTGTGCCTGCTTCCACATACACTTATCTCAACGGCAGTAAGTCCTTTTCACTGCTCTCCCCAAACTAGATACCCCCTAAGTAACAATTTGTTAGAAAACACCACGAAACGCATTGCAAAACCGATCTGATTTGGGGAGTAAGTATGCTCTTAACAGAACTGAGACAGCAGGGGTGGGAATGTGCAGCAAAGGAATAATGGAGAGAGAAGGCAACACCTCAAACTGGTCCTGCTGCCCAAGATAGCACAGAATCAGCCCAGATCTTTGGTTTTCATTGACCTTTTGTTAGGATGCTGCACCCAAAAGCAACCTATTATCTCTAGCACTTACTGACTTCTTCACAGAGGTAAGAAGGTGTGTTCTCAGAATCCTACCATCTCTGACCAGCCTGTGATTGCCAGTCAATGAGGGACTTACTGTGGTAGGAGGATTAACATCTTCTGCACAGAGATGTGACAAGAAAAGGCCAATTAGCAGCAAATAGCAAAATTACAGCTCCTTTTGCTCACTGGTAGCCAAAAGAAATTGAATTAATGCAGAGGAATCAATCAGAAACCTTCTTTTTACTAAGTAGAGCACATGACAGTGTTATTCCTTATCCATGTAAGTTCCCCTGTTCATCAGGATAAAACAGAGTGATGTTGTAGCCCTGTAATCTTATTTGCAGACCTTCTAGAGGCAGAGGGTAGAACAGAACAGGCACACAGAGATTTCTGAATTGTTATCTCCAACTGTGCTCATTCTGCCTCAGAAATAAACAAGCCTTACTCAAAATTAAGTAAACTTTGGAGTCAGTCAGGTGCTGCCTAGAGCTTATATAAAACGAGTTTGATTCTATTTAGCGTCCCAGTTATTCATGTTTCCTCATGTTAATTCTGGGAATTTGTCACACATCGAGCTTCTATGAACAACTTTCTCTTTCCTTGAACTGCTCTTGTAGGAAAGACATAAAAACTTTAAGAGTATTAATCTTGGCCAGCGTAAAGTGGTACCGCACCAGCTGAATTCCAATCTACATCACACAGGGATCTGACATACGCACAACAGAGCCGTCATTTTCAGAGTCACTCAGAGCTCGCTGCTCTTAAATACCGATTGCCCTGACTTTCTGCTGAATGCCACCCTGCAGGGACACCGAGCAGAGCCGTGCGTGTCCCCAGGGCGTGTGGCGTGTCCGTGGCTCACCTCCGCAGTGCGTGAAGCCGTACAGGGCATAGCCCTTGTTGCAGGAGCACTCGAAGGCGCCGGGGTGGTTGATGCACGTGTGGTCACACGCCCGCTCGAAGGAGCACTCGTCAATGTCTGCAAGGTGCAAAGGGAAGCGTCAGAACCTCTCGGGCTGCCCAGGGAGCCCTGATGAGCCAACGGTGCCCAAAAAATGCAGAGATGTGCGGATTTATGCAAACTAAACAAATTCTTCCATAATGTAACATAATGTAATTACGATTTTTAGAAGAAGGCTTGGTTTGCCAAGCAAGCTTTCTCTTGGCAGGCGTAAAAATTGCTGTTACAATTTTACAATTATGTTTAAAACAAATTATTTCTCTTCTATGGGAGAAGAAAACTGCTGACAAAACTCTTACTTCGTTAAGATTACTCTAAATAGAAAAGAAGTCTACAAAGGAATGTGTTGCCTGTTTTTTCTCCCTTAAAGAAGCTGTATATGAAAATACAATGCCTGATTTAAGCCTGCTGAAAATCACAGTGATCTCTGGGAATGAACATTCATTACCCCATCAAAAGAACCTAAAATTTCTGTGCTAGTGCATTTTACATTGCCAGGTAAGAATGTTGCAAGAAACAAAAAAGTTCACATCAACTTCACTAACACTTTTCATCAGTCTTTTTCCTTGGGCTTTGGCATACATCAAGATATCACCTTTGAAATAGTCTAGGGAAAGTGACAGAAGTGACAGGGACAAAAGGGAGATGCAAGTCTTTAAAATACATAAACAGATTCCATTCAAAGAAAAGACCTACAAAAGATCTTGAAAATCAGATGCTTATATAATAGGTTTGTTCCATGTAAATAGTTGTCCTTCTTTGTCTATTTATAAAGGATAAGAATGCACAAAAAAACTCTAGGTGAAAATTATTTTCTGTTGGTCAGTTCAGCCTTCTGAAATTCACCTTTAATGTGGGCTCGTTGCCTAGGAAATGGCATAATTCACCATTTAGCTGACTGACTTGACATTGTTTCATCCTGTAGCTTTTTCGCAACCACAGACCATTTTGATCTTCACATTTTTTGTGCATTTAAGCAGCTTAAATAGAATTGCTAAATCTATATGTACAAACCACTATACAGCAAAGCAAATATGCTTTTTAAGTCTCACAGGAGAAATCCATGTCATCCTCAAAATCAAATGGTCCGTGATGCTGTACAGAACAGAGATTCCAGTCTGTCTACAGACCTATAATTTCATAGATCACATATATCTTTTTTCCTTTAATAATGAGCTCATGGCAACTAAATATCCTATTAAGAAAAAATAGTTTCACTGCAATGGTGAATCAGTCAGTAAGATGGAGAGAGAGAGACATTGTCTAATATTCCCTGTAAATTATTTTAAGATCATTAAGGCCGGGGGAAGCATTAACTTCATAGAGAGCTTTTTAATACGATGCTGTCTCTGTCCCTTCCAGATAATAGCTCACTGTGCAATTAAACATATCTCCTACAATAGCATCAAGCCAACTGTATTAACTCAACAGCTGTTTCAGGGGAAAAAATCCAAACTGAGGAATGGAAATTATTCTGGTGTCCATTATCACTTCATCATTGTAGTAGACGTCCAAGCCAGGCTGATTTGTCCTACTTTCGTTGTACCATTGTCTCTCCAGTGCACATACCTTGACAGGACTTCTCATCTGTTAATAATTTAAATCCTTTTCTGCAGCTGCAATCAAAACTGCCAACAGTGTTTTTACAGAAATGGTCACAGCCTCCATTATTGGACTGGCACTCATCAATATCTGTAACAAAAAAAAAAAAAAAAAAAGGCTTCAACAAATAAACACAGAGCTTCAGTACTCAACATGCTTCCACTGCCAGATCCAGAAAACAGTCACGTCCAGTCAGTTAGAGGAGCCCAGAAACAAAATCTAGTGAGACTACCACAAGTTGTAAGGAAGATCAGATCCAACTCTTCAGAATGACCCACCCCATTCAGTCCCAGGACAGTTTTATTTGCTCTCATTTAATATACTGCTGTCAGTTACATTTGGGCAATGTATTCATTAAAGACCATTCCCTAAGTTCTGTTTGGAAACACTTTAACTCCAAGGCTCTCTAAGAGGTTTTAGTGTTTTAAACATTCTCTCAAATTCCCCTTATAAGCCCTGCAGACAGAAACTTGCTGAGCTACCCTGTCCTTTTCATGGCAACATTAGAATGAGGCCTTTATCTAATATTAATTGACTCAGGCCTGGGGATTTCATAATTTTTGCTTAGCAGAGCAGTCTTAACATCTAGTTACTGGAAAAGCAATATAATACACAACCTAACTGTGCCTTTGCTCTTTGCCGGTGCCCTCATTAGAGCTGCCTGGACCAGAGTATATTTATAAAACACATCCCTGTTGCCACGCTGATATTTACTGACCAATTGCCCTAACACCCAGCTGACTGTGGGTAACAGCCCAGGCTGTTGGGCTGGATAGCTGTGAGCACCCACACGCCTGCTGAGCTCTCCAGGACTGACCCCTGCCTGACCACAGAGCTCATTGACTCTGCCAAACCTCACCTCTGGAAAATGAGGCAGCACAGGTGGAAGTGGAGAGAAGGAGGGCAGAGCAGAAGAGATTCTCTGCACGTGACACACCTGATGTGCTGGGAACCACAGCCTCTACCCCGGTGCAGTCGTTCCTTCGGTCAGATTGCGCACACTGGCTTTCCTCCAGACACCGAGTTGCATTTTTTTGGAGATTAATACCTTACAGGATTTGATAACACCTTACAGGTGTTGGTACACGTGTCCAGGAGTATAAAACCCACCTTTGCACGTCTTGCCATCAAACTGGAGCGTGAATCCAACGGGACAGCTGCAGTGGACTCCGGTGGACGTGTCCTTACACGTGCGGTCACAGCCGCCGTTGTTCACTGCACACGTTTCTGGCCAAGGAGATGAAATCAGATTTGCTCAGGGATGTCAAAACGGTACCAAGAAACATCATGGGACACAAGGCACAGTCCCAAGCGCACTGTTCAAACACATTTAGCCTAGCACACACAAGCAACTGCTGTATACATGTGTTGGCAAAATGTCTGCCTCAGCTACTTCCAGGCTTTTTGTGGAGACTCTACAAACCAAAATCCTGTCTTCTGGGTATTCTCTTTGTGTCTTAAACACAAATCCATGCTCCTTGATAACGAATCTGTTACTGCCAGTCAGTTTCCTTATGCCCACGCTCAGTCCTGCTTGATCCTCTGACACTTCCCTCCAGTGGGACACCTGGTCACACTCAGCACTACTAAACCCAGTGTGCTCAAATCCCTCCCCACACCCCTTCCCGTGCTACCTGTGCTCCTAGCCGTGGAGGATTACACCCACACTGAGCATTCCTTCCATCTGCTAACCCCAGCTACCAAAACTTGTTCCTCTAACTTCCCCTATGCAAACTATGTCTAAATCTCACCAAACCTTTTTAGTGAGCACTCCTAAAACACAGTTCTTCACATCCAACCAACCAGAAATAACTCACTCTTTGGCACTCATCCTCTTGTCATCAGTCTAACCACCTCAGAGAATCTAATAATTTTTTCACTGGCTGGACAAACGCAATTTTGCATAGCACATGTTGATTGAGAGAGCTGCAAAGAACATTTTTATGTCTGCTTTTTGAAATCTTCTTTCCAGTTCTGTAACATTGTTTTCTGCAGCATCAAGCATATGCTACTTATTGTCAAGTTTTGAGAGCTTTATTGGTTTATTTCCTCCCAGTCTCTCATGTCACATGCAGTATTGGCAGGCTGTGTCCAACCTCCAAGGGAAGATGGAGTGCATCTTCTTTCTCCCTCTGTCACTCTTTTTGAAAACAAGCCTATTCATTTAGATGTCTGAATATTATGGAATAATGTTATTTCCTTAAGAGGGACTGGATCATCTCAGGCAGAACTCATCCCGGAGCTGAAGGCTACCATAAAATCCAGAAAAAACCCCACACCGATTCTTCAGTCTAAATGGTTTCAACAAGCAGCAGAATGATTTTGGATCAGCACTTTTACCCATAAGCAACCGCCGCTTCACTCTCTTGTCCACATCAGCTGCTGCTGTGGTGTTTCCCTCAGAAACTTCAACAGCAGCCTCTTCCCTCTCTGTAAGGAACGTGAAAAAAGCAAGTGAGAAAGGTGCCCTGACCAGAATCCTCATCTGACATCCAACACACACACTCACACTCAAACAGCTTCATCATACACTGAATCAGAGACAGTCAGAACTGACCAGGCAGAAAAAAATTATTTTTAAAGAGCAAGTAGTAATAAAAATTATGAAGACTCTTCAGTCAAAGCCATGAGAATACTTTGCTTTTGTGGCTTCCTTACAAGTCATGTTTGCTTCAGTATTCTTAACAAAACAAAAGATGTGCTACAGATGTAGTAAACAGCAACAAGATGAAAGAACTAATTGAACTGTCATGAACTGCTCTGTTAGGAGAGCACTGTCATCATCTATCATGGGCTAATTACAAGGACCAGCCACTTACGCCTGAGCATTTGATTTCAATCAACAGACAGCAAACTCTTCCAGAGACTGGAAGAGTTTATAAATCTTAAGTACTTTCTTTACTGGATAACTGCCTTGCCAACAGTATGCATTAATTGATTACAGAGTCCCAGTTTTCACAAACGTACTCCTTGGTTACACTCTCTGGCTCATGCTACAAAGGAAACTGAACCTAGAGTATCCTAGAGGGAAGGAAGCCCTCTCTGGTTAGTGACAGGCCTTGTGTTTCAGAGGGACCAGTGATAGGTACAGGTTGCAATTGTATTAGGTAGCTACGTATATAGGAAAGCATAAGTCGCCTGGACCCAACCAACTCACTCATGCACTGTGGGTTCCTTAGTTTTGAATTCCTTGACATTTTCTAGCCATATTATTATGAGGGGCATTAATCACGCGCACACAGCACCACCACACCACCCTAGAGTTGGCCATCGACAGAAAACTACTTCCCTCCACGGCATACTGACCCAGGCAGGTTTTCCCATCCGTGTGCATGATGTACTTGGGGTGACATCCACAGATGGGCCCATTGTCAGCATCATCACACGTGTGCTGGCAACCCCCATTGCCGTGGTTGCACGTTACTGCAAAGAAAATGCGTGTCACATCTCACAAGCACTTCCAGCATCTGTGTGCGAAAGGCTGTGTGCAATTCCATCGCCATTTGAGCACCCAACACACCTCCCTGATGTGCCCCTGTCCTGAAGGATTCTGTGGGACTGAAACACTGCACAGCTCTCTCGTGGAGCTGAACTTCCTGTCGTTATGAACGATGGCACAAATCCCAAACTACAGGCACTACAGCAATTAATAGACTGGTGTGACAGTGTCCAGAAAGGACATCAATTCTGGTTTAATTCAAATGCACACGGTCCAGGTGTGTCATCCCACGTCAGCTGTTACATACCAAAACCCACTGCACTGCAAACAAAACACTATTTGTTCACTTTGGGAAACCATAAGCATATGCAGAATGTTGCATACAAATGCAGCTCCTCTGGTTCTTGGACAGCTCAAATCCTGGTCGGCATTCACAGGCAACTCCTCCTTTGGGGGTCTCTCTGCAGATGTGGGCACAGCCATGATCTTTGTTCATGCAGCTCATGCCTTCTGCAAAACAGAAGTACAAGAGCATCAGCACCCTCGGCATCCCCATGAGCAGGCAATAAAATCCGTTCAGTACACACACAGACCACAGCCTGCTGCTCTGGGAGGACTCCGCAGGCTTGGGACAAGAAGTTTCAGCTTACAGAGAGGAAAGGCAGCAAGTCCAGTCCTGCAAAGCCAATGGCCCCAAGGTTTCTCCTTCTGTGATCTTTTCTGTGCCCACGTTCCTTGACTGCGAGGTCAAAGAGCAACATCCTAGATTTGTACAGCACCTGCATTCCCATCTCACTTTATACCAGTGTCCGTAAAACCTCCTCATTTCTTTTACAAAAGTTGCAATGTCCCGGCACAATCCAAGTCTAAAGAGAAGCTCTTATTTCTCTGCTTAAATGAGCAGACATGGAATGTTTAGAACAACAGTCACAAGGATCACCCCAATTTCAATTCAATTGCAAAGCAGATTCCCAGAATCAAAACCCATCTCAGCAGTGCCCAGTAGAGACCAGACCAACATGCAGATTGCACATATACTGTAGGTCAATTCTCTTTGTTGCTAACCATTTTTTTTTCAATTTTTTTTTCTGATTTCAGTAAATACCATCCAAGGTAACCTCACTGGGTATTATCACAGTGTTCTGTATTTCTACACACCTTCCCAGCTAGACAGAATTTAGCCCCAGTGCCTGCTTTAACCAAATGAAGAACCTATGTGACACTAGTGGCCATATTGCTTTTGCTCCACCCACTAAAACATTCTGTCATTTTTATCCCTGCCAGTCACAAGCTGTTCATGCACAGCACTCAATGACTACTGGAGTGTCTTGTCTGGCCTTTGCAAAGAGATAAAGTCAGCTAAACATGGAGGAGTAGCTCCTAAAATTATTGTAAAAACTTCTTCCACCTTGCCCCATGGTTCAGTGCAATCAGTGGCTGCCATTGGCAAGAGGGTGGTACAATCTGCATGCAAACAGCATAAAAACACACAGCAGCTGGCTGAGTTACTCCATGGGACCACTAGACCAAATTAAACAATTAGGTTTTCTTTTAACAGAATACCACAGATTTTTGATGAAGTCCTCTACAGTGCTACAAAACCAGGAAAGGGAAGACATCTGTATGCCCTCCTTGGGTGTTCAGAGAGCAGACCTCTACCATCGAATTGTCTGCCTTGGCACATTTGGCTTTAAAAGGACAAGTTACACCAAAATTCTCTTTCTTCTCAGTGAGAACATTTCATTTGTGAAGACTAAGTGGATCATACTTTGGCTGCAAGGACTTATCTCACACCACCCCAGTGAGCTTCTCTGGAGCTGAGCAGATGAACAACCAGAAGCAGAACGGAAAGGGTGACCACGCTGCCGAAAAGGGATTGTGTGATCAATTCCACACCCTATATATTTTCTAAACATGCACAGCACTTTTTGAAGCCTTATTGGTAAATGAAACAAGCCCGCTGCGTTGTGAGGCAGAGCTCGGCTTGCCACCGTTATTCCACTCCGCTTCACTTAGGTCCTTGTTCTACACTGCTGTTCTCGTGCCCTGAAGCACCAGCCACAGGACCCTTTCTCTATTAAGACAGCTTTAAGCAACAAAAGAATGGACGTTGCAGAGCCCAGATTATTCTGCTCTGCTGGCTTTTTGATTCCTTTCCCACAGTGAGGACTCTCCAGAAGTCCAACAAGACAATGAGGCTTCAAATCCTGCAGCACAGAGGCGCAGCCCAAGGAGCCCACAGGAAAGCTGTCACCCATTATTGCGCCAGTCAAGGAAGGAGACAACCTACGAGGCCACAAATTAGCCTCATTAGTGTGCTGGTTTTGTGGAAATTCTGGTCCTAAGCATGCAATACGGTTTGGTCTGTTAGCTCAGAGGGGTTAGAGAGCATTGGGAGAATTAGCCGCTTAGTTTCTGTAAACAAAGTTATTCTTTTGTCTCTGTTGAGCTACCAGAGGGGAAACTGTTTGAGCAGGTACTTTGGTAAAGTTCACGGGCACCAAACAAATGGTTTATATGCTCCGTTTGGGATTGCTCCACTCTGAGTGAGCAGAATTCAATCAGGTCTCCACAGAGAGCTGAAATTGCCCTTTCCAGACCACGATGCATTTTAATAACAAAGTACCCATTGTGTAACAAGGTACTCGCCCAAACCCACCAAAATCTAGCTGACCCAAAAGGCAATTTCATAGAAGATACCCAAATTCACACATTCCAGCATTTACTATGAGGCTGCTGCTTGTTTCCAAAGGTCGTCAATTTCTCCCAGCCCCATTTTACAAGGTTGCATTAAAGACATGTCTGTAAAGCCACAAATGCTGTGTGGCTGCAGACTCCTTGGTGGACACAAAGTCTCCCAGGTCACGTTGTTCCAACGCTGTTGCAATGGCAGACTGTGGTCCAGAAACAAATCCCACACAAATTTCGGTCAAATCCCACCACGTACTTCCCAGACACACAATTTCTCTTGCAGGAGACCCAAAAGCGTGTTGGGATGGATGGCTCTGGATTGCCACACTCAGCCAAGAGAGGTGAAGCCAGTGCCTGCCTGGCTGAGCAGACAAGTCCTTTCTGATGACTGGACCTTCTTGGAGTCACCCAGCAAAGCTGAGATCTGAGCACTCCTGTCACCGGCAAAATGCAGATGGTGCTCTGTGTACGAGTCCCCCCAGCGATTTGGAACTTGGCTTTCCTCTTCCAGATCCTGCTCATTCCCATCAATTCAGCCCAACAGGCAGAGCTATGACTGGGAAATACCACAAGGGAGAGCAACAAGATTTGCCATCCAGAGCAATAGCAGCCACAAAGATGCACTGCACATTCACTCACCAAAAAACTCTGTTTTCCTTCAAATTTTTGTATTTTCTAATATGGAAGGAGTTGAAAATAGAAACAAGGTGCACATGCGTGGCTGCCCTGTCAGCTACTGTAAGAACCTCCCAAGGTAAATTCATTCTTTCATATATAGATGAAGAACAGCTCATTACAGCAGACAAATAAGGAAAAAAAAAAATAGGATTGTGCACAACTTCCCAGGACACTTTCAGCTACTGTGGTTTAAACTCCAGTTCACTCTATTTCTGTGCATTTAAAGGCCAATATTGCAAACCATGAGGGAGGTGTCTCAGGCATTAATGTATGAAGCCCATTAACTGAGCTGGGAGACAGGGAGGGAAATATTCCCTCATTTTACAGATAAGAGGCAAAACTGAATAGAAGGTCTAGGCAATAGGTGCCAAAAGCTGCGTTGATCAATGCTGCGAGGTCTCAAAACAGAACCAGTAAAGCACAACCACTGAGCAATGCGTACACAAGGCAGGGAACAGAAGTCCCAGAAATGAGCAGAAAAGCAAAGAACAAAGTGAGGGGAAAGATAAAGCAGTGAGACTTGGCTTACAACAGACGTGCCCACCCAAGGAAAAAAAAAAAGTTAGAAAAAGGTGGGGAATCCCGAGCAGCACTTTACAGTAATGAAGGGGGGGGTGGGAGGGAAACAGTCACAGCATGAAAACCTGAAAAAATGGCTTTTAAAGAAAACAAAACAAACACAACATTGTTTTACTAAGAAGTAAAAAAAACATTGCAAGCAAAAAACAGTGTGTTGGGGTTTTCTCTTAAGACTGGTTTTGATAAAGATGTATTTTATTTGATAGTTTTTATGAAAAAAGATTATATTTTTCCCCCTCTTTGTTTTCCTTTTCAAAGAAAAAGGTAAAGAGGTAAAATTCCAAAGGTGCAATTTAGGGAACAAATATGAATGACAGGGAATGCTGCCAGTTCAGGAGAGTAGAAGTACTCAAGCAGCAGCAAGTATGAGAAAAGAGTTGGAAGCCTTTCCTCACTTGGCATCAGACAAGGCAGGGAGTCCAAGCAGCCAATTTCTGTCCTTAGACACCTCCTCCATGGGTGCACACCAACTCACATCCCTGCTCTCCAGACAGCCTGAGGGGCAATGCCTTGTCCCACCACTGCCTTCCTGCCTGTCCCCACCCATCTCAGCCCCTGCAGCGACAACCTGAGCAGTGGCCTGAGAAATCACCCGACCCCGAGACACCAGGACCAGGGGAGCTGAGAACACAAATTCGTAATTCAAACAAAAGATCAATTCAGCTCTGTCAGATGGCAGCCACCTCAGCACCCTCATCTGTGGATGGCCTTATATATCTATAAATGTTGATCTCTTCACTATGGGGATTTTTAAAGTGAGATTTGTTTATTCATGCTCAGATTCCTCTTATAGTTATGCCAACAATAAGCCATAGATTAAAGAAAGCTTTGCAGCTTTAAATACTTCTTACTAAGATTTTCGCTCTACAGTTCAATGGACAACTCCCTGATCTGAGCAACCACTTTAAAGTATTCCCTAGGGGCATCCAAAATAATTTTGCTCAATCTGATGTCTAATTAGATATTCAAGACTCTGATCTCTCAAAGGTCGCTTCACAAATGTTTCACTCAAAACAAAGCACGAGATTTAAATACCTTTGGGGCTGACAAACAATAAATCTCTTAGCTGAACCCCAAACACTGAACAGGGAATCTAAAAGGCATCTGAAGGTAATGCAGGCATTGCCCTGTAACTAAATCCAGTGAAAACGGTCAGAACTTGCTGTCCCTCCATTTGTGGCCATTCCTTGGATTAGGACATGTCTCAGCCGCAGGACAGAGCATCAAGGCCACGGGAGAAGAGCAGCAGAGCCTCTAACAAGCACAACACCGCAGACAACACGGGGGGTTCAAAGAGGAGCAAGTGACATAACGCCTTCAAAGCCACTCAGAAGAGTGTGACACACTGCTCCTTTTAAAAGCAGTGAGGACTTCAAGACCCTTCCCAGCTTTGAAAACCTCAACCTAAAAATACTTTTGAAGATGGTTTCGAGCTTTCGCTCTGTCAGAAGCTGCTGCTCGGTGCCCGGGGGTAGCGATGGTACCTTCGGAGCGGTGGATGCAGGTGTGCTGGTTGTCACTGAGGAAGAAGCCCTCCTTGCAGCGGCACTCGTAGCTCCCCACGGTGTTGACACAGACGTGCTGGCAGCCCCCGTTGTTGAACATGCACTCGTCTGTGTCTGGGAGAGAGAGGGAAAGAGAGAGATGAGCCCTGTGCTCTCACGGATCTGCAGCACAGACAGACACCGGCTCAGGCTGGAGCCACCCCAGGCTCCCCTGTGGCTGTGGCTGTGCTGTCACCCTCGGGAAAGTGCATTTCTGCCGCTGCTCTGCCCCTGTTTGCAGCCTGCCCAAGCAGCCACAGGGCTCCCAGGGAATGCTGGCCAGCCCAGCTAAGCAGAGCTGCTGGTTAGAGCTAAGGCAGAGCAGCCTGGGCAGAGCCAGAGCAGGAACATTCCCTGTCCCTAGTGCAGCTGGATGTGGCACTGCTGCTCCACAGCCCTGGACATCCAGCTGAGCATCACACACGGGGCTGGCTGGCTCAGAGGGACAGCGAGACGCTTTGGCTCCAAACCCATCCAAAGCTGTTTCCCAACGAAGCTCCCCATCCTGAAGAAAAGGTCGGAAAAAAGAATATAAACCTCAAAATAAATTAAGCTAAAAACCTATCCCCTGCTCCTTATTTCCACCCTAGCTAGAATTCACAGACCACATCTGTGTTGGTGCTTGGTGTGATTTATCATCCTCCTCCCTCGAGTCTAGGACACCATCACTCATCATCAGGGCTCCTGCTATGTTGCCTGACTGCAGTCAAGAACAAGAGCAGAAGTTCTGGAAGCAGTTTTAATCTTGATTTTGCAATATTCAGAGCCTCAACAACACCAGAGAACACAGAAGGGCTCTGCTTGCAAGATAACCAACAGAACCAAAGAGTGGAAAAACTTCAGCTACGCCTCTGAACAACAGGATGCTCATCCCAATCCCCAATTCTTTGGAATTTTATCCCTTAATAAGCACAGGGTTTTTGTAACCACTACCACCAAATACTTTTCCTAGCCTAATTTTCAGAAGTTTTTACAGGAACTAAGAAATGCTTAGTCCCTTCAAGACAGGACAAAACATTGCTGAGGCAAAGCACTGATCTCATTTGCAAATTCATCTGTAACGTGGTGTTTGCTCCCTGTTCTGTTCATTGTTCCTGGCTAATAGTACAATGTTTTTAATTTAACATTGTAGCATTTCTGGCAGAAAACAGCTGTCTTTTAAAAAGAAGGAGAAAGAGAGGCTTTTAGTAAGAAGCATAACATAGTATTACAACAGATTTAATGTCTACTGAAGGCAGTGAGTAAGCCAATTGGACGCAAAAGAATGTGACCTGCTGGAGAAAAAGAGCGGCTGACATATCTCCATCACAAAGAAGCGGAGTATTTTAGAGTTCTACAGTGATGTGAATGTGCAAACAATCATGAATAAACAGCCACCACGAGTCTTTAGTGCTACAGATTTGAACTCTAGCAGATGTTTCTGTCTTACAGACCTTGGAAAGCTTTCAAAAAAATCATCTCCTTCCAACAAGTAATTGTCTATTTGGCTTAAACCCAGGCACACAGCCGAGATCTTCAAAAATAAGGGTGAGAGGAGGGCAACCCTGGCGTGAACGAAATAAATAAACAGATTAAGAGAAGATGTGATCCAATTTGCTGCATGCCAAAATATTTATTTAATGTTTACATCACAACTCAAAATTGGCACATCAGTGGTAAAAACTTCATTGTATGTCAATGACATTTTATTTTATAGGTCTGCCATGCAATACTGAGCAGCTTCCCAGTGACACAACAGGTGGTAGGTTTTGCTCTAAGTTATGTCTAGGTCTCGCTGGTCACAAAAAACTCAGCTGAAGTACGCCCTGGGCACAAAGAGAATATACACGTGCCTTTTGGTGGCATTGTCGGAAGCAGTGTGTTCCTCCACATCCAGCCCTTCGTGGTAACCTCAACTGAACTCCATTCTGTGTTTACACAAACACAAAAATAAGATGGACTTTCTGATATTTTAACTTATCTGCAGATATTTTGTTTCCCTCTCTACTTTATTTAGTTAAACATCTGGAGCCTGGTGAGTTCACCCTCTCCTCCACCTACACTGTAACCAGGTGGGCACACAACAGGTTCCCAGCAGGTAAAGCCTGACACAATCCCATTGAACACTCCAGAGCCTTTCTGATTTGTCCCAGCGGAAGATACAGCCTGGGGATGGTCTGGTTCCCCACCTGATGTGCCACACACGATTGGGAAACAGCCCAGCCAAAGTAACTTCAATTTTGCAGAGAGAGCAAGGTTCCCTCTGACTGACGTGGGTCTGGAGGTGTATCCAGCATATCCACACGGACTGCAGCAGCAGGGAGGAACTGAGCCACCTCAGAAAAGGCAAATGGCACAGGCAGCACAGGGCTGAGCCACACAGGGCGCCCAGGAAGGGTCCAGGAACAGGACAGCTTCACCTACACAAGGCTGTGCTGACAGCTCACACCTTTCTGTGCACTGCTGCACTCTGTGCTGGAAGATCCTACCACAGCAAAGCCACGAGGTCTTGTTACCCATTTTTAAAGATTTTCAGCTGGTGGCACGTGAAAAGGAGACTACTGATGTCTTAAATAAAGAAAATGATGGTAAGAGAGAGTGTACATGCAGGATCAAGGGAGTGTTGCCCCGAAAACCCTTCCAGAGGTGTGTCCTTTGACTCACACTAACCACCCAGGAAAATCCCAAGCACTGGGCTTAGTCCCTCTGTTCTTCAATGGCCTCCATCATAGACAGCTGCTGCACGCTCCAAATCGTCCTTTCCTTTCAGGGATACTCAGACACAATAAGAGAGAGAAGCCCCCACATTACAGATATATTTGAGAGAGAAGATTGCTAAGCCTGGAAACACACCTGACAACTGATCCTAAACTAACTGTGGAACAGAGAGGACAATGACAGCACATGTTCTTTTATATAAACTCATTTAGTGTGATAGCAGATGATGCTTGGCACACTTAAACCCAAAGCACACCACAGAAATACAACACAGTTATCCTGATTTACAGAGGGGGAAAGAGCCACACCGGGATGGTACATCAGTACCTGGAAATCCTTAGTCCCACATGCAACATCCTCCTCTCTCTGAACCGACTGAGCCCCAAAGATTGCCATGTGCTCCCCATGGATGCAGCTGCAGGGTTGTGCTCACATCACCACTCACACTGCTCACCAGCACGCTCCTTACCCAGGCAGTTGTGGCCATCGTGAGCCAGCATAAAGCCATCGTAGCAAGTGCAGCGGTAATTTCCTGGAATGTTGAAACACTCATGGACACAGCCCCCATTGAAGTCGTTGTCACATTCATCAATGTCTGAGGAATAAAGCAAAAGTCAATAAGATGGATGCTTGCCTGAGTGCTATCGACAGCGATGTGACTGCGTAAATGTGAGCGGCAACTGCTGTCCAAAATGATCATTGTCTTGCAATTACACTATATTTAATGCATTTCTTGCTGAATGTCTCTGACGACTGAGAAAACACCCTGAGATCCCCCTTGCAGATTTAGCTTATATTTTTTAAGGCTGCCGGTTAAACAACAAACTCATTATCAGGCTGAGTGAAATGAACAGGTGAAAATCCATGCAAGATTTGCCTTTGATTTTGTAAACAAGAAGTAAATCAGGTGATGAAACAATGACTATTTTGATTTTAAAAACATTCTCTCTTCTCATTATTTTTAGTGGCTCTGTTTTCTTAGAAATGCCCCATGCTGACACAAACAGAACACAGTGCTCTGGTCCCTTTACCTTCACATTTCTTGCCTTCACCAGTGTAACCCACTTTGCACATGCACTTGTACAGCTTCGGGGTGTTTTGACAAATAGCATCTGGGTGGCAGTCGTCCAGCCCCAGGGCACACTCATCCACATCTGTGAAAAGACACCAGGCTAAGGAGGGATGTCAGCAGGAGGAGAACAGGGCATGTCTCCTGTACACATCCCTGAGGAGATGACTCGGCTGAGCACCTTTCTGTGGTGCCCATGAGAATATTGTGTTTGTGTGTCGGGACAGAAACATGCAGAGACAGTATCTGCACTTGTATTTGAATAATGTTCTACCTGCAAATAGATGCATTTGTGGGCAATTCAGATGAGCCCATGATAAGCTTTTGTGATCCTTTATAAATGCACCCAAAGCAATCTCTTTAAGGGCTAGATGCTCCATGAAATTTAGCTGGTAGTTTCACAGAGATTCAACAGAGATTGCTAATCTTTCTGACATAACAAAAAACAGTCATTGAAAGAGTTCTTGATCGCATCCAGACATCACCTGCAGGAAGCCAAATGATTTTTAAACTAACAAGGGGACTTTATAGAAATGCACTTTCAAAGTCACCTCCAACCCATTAAAAGACTGACTTACCATTAACAGATGTATAATCTTAAAATTCTTTTTTTTTTTTAAATACAAGAATAGTATCTGGTGAGCAGCGTTGCCAAATCACCTGGCCAGCCATCTCAAAGCACAGCATACTGAAGAAAAATATCCATGTGGAAACTTCAGAGAAGAGGAAATGAAGAGAAAGTGAAACACCAACAGGAAGAAGTCCTGGAGATGAAGAAGTGTAGACAGAAGAAGAGGAAGAAAAGTTACAGGCAGCAGAAGACATCAGCAGAAATTTTTCACACAGCAGAAGAAAACTGAAACACACAAACAGGAAGATTTCCAGCAACTGGCTAAAAGGGAGAATTGTAGAAGCAACACCCCAGACAGGTACAAAAGCACCTCCTAAAACAAAAAGCAGGGCATGAGTATCAGCAGAAGGCGACTACTTCAATAGTCAGCCACGTTTTATGGTGGGGATCACTTTCGAAAGCGGAATTTCAGCCAGCACTTCTTGCGTTTACAATTATAGCATTCATCCTGCTGGTTTTTTTTTCTTTCCCCCAATCACAAAATACGCCTGTAGGTACTGCAGCAGCTGCCAACTGCAGAAAGTGTTCACTCGATTTTAACTCCTAATGGGGTTTGGCAGTGGGAAACAAGGCAAAGAGCCAGTGTTAGAGCAGCAGTGCTTTCCTGGCTCTCAGGTGCACACAGCCCCAGTACCAGCAGCAGGGTCCCCAAATACTGCCACCAGAACCCAAGGAGAAGGTGGCAAACAGTAGCAAAGAGCAGCAGGATCCACTTCCTCCCAAAGCAGAAAAGTCAAGCCATTAAAAAATACGTGAGGCTGTGAATTCAGGGAGCAAGTCATGCAAGGAAGGGTGCGGGGAGAAGCTGAGAGGCCTCCAGCTAGTGGGGCTCAGGTAGGTGGGGCAGGAAAGAAAGGATGGGCAGGGAAGAATAGACAGCGGGCATAAAGCAGCACCAGCCACATGTGCTGACTGTGTGCCCTCGGCACGGGCAGCTCTCCCCGTCCCTGCCAGGGCCAGGGGGACACACCTGCCCCGCCAAGAGGGGTCCCAGAAAACACACAGCAAGGAGGGGGCTTCCGTCTGAGCCAGGACACAGAGACATCAGCCAGATCTCGTGCCAGCGGCAGGATGGCCGCGCTGATGGCTAATTTTTACACCAGCCCTCCGTGATCTGCAGCGTGCGGTAAAGAACCGCAACAAGAAGCCACAGCACTAATGCATGCAAAGGCATGAAAAGAGGGCTAGAAAAAATCCATAGGCACAGTGAGCGAGATTTCCCCTTGCAGCGACAGTATCCTGAGCCGAAGAGAGACCCTGGAGGAGCGAGACCGGGAGCAAACATCGCAGCCTTCAACTTGGCAGGAGGCGGCGGCGGGAGAGCCCCTGGGCTGGTTCTGCGGGGCCCGAAGGCAGCTTCCCCCGCAGCACACGCCGGTCACACCCCGCTGCCCAGGTGCCCCGTCCCGGGGCTCACCCGCTCCCGGGGCAGCGGGAACCGCCGGGAAAGAGACACTGGAGGCACCCGCGGAGCCCGAGCGCCCTGCGAGCAGCGACAGCCCCGCCCGGGCACGGCCCCGCACGGCCGCACCTCAGCCCGGCACCGGCCCCGAGCCCTTCCCTGCGCCACTGACCTCCCCCGCCCCGGGGCCGGCCAGGAGGGGACAGCCGGCACCGCCCG